>OAMR01000061.1:42216-52715 GCA_900205405.1 Echinochloa crus-galli | reverse complement strand
AGGCAGCAAAAATGAAGAATTTATATTAGGGAGCAGAAAATCTGGATATCAGTACACTGTACAAGTACAACAGGTACTGGGCTATAAAAAAATGTGAAACCACAAATCGAATGTGAAAAAGATCTGAGCGCCCATCATCTGATAAGCATCTAACAAAGTGCACATACATTTGATAGCAACCAGCTGCATTTGGCCAACCAACTGGTGGGCACACTATTCTACAATGAATTTGTTTGCTGCCATGGTGAGAGAAGTTGCAGCTGGATGTCATATCTTGCCTAGAAATTCAACTAGGGGCAGCTAAAAGTTTCTATCTCCATTTAGTTGGCTTGCTGAAGTAATTAGTAGGAATTGAACCTGAACGACAGAGGACAAGACTTCTGTAAAAATGCTACCAGGCTATATACGAATGCAACTTTAATCAAAAGATGTACGCAAATACAAAGCTTGCTGGGTGAATATATCATAGAAACATGATCAGTGATTTGTTAACTCTTGATTTATTAGAAATACAAATAAAGCCCATGACCATCCAGTCAAAATCTATATTATCCTAGGTATATATATCTAGCAAACATACAGTAAGTTAAGAGCAGCTCGGGCTGAATCGCGCGCCCTCGCAGTGCCGGAACTCGCAATTCGTCCCCTGCAACCAAAACCCCAAACACACACGGAGAACGAGAATCCTATCAATCATCAAACAAATTATTGGCCCCCCACGGTGGCTCCACAGGCCGCTTGCCGGTGGCGAAACGCGGAAACCCTAGAAATGGCGGCGCCGGAGTAGGGCTTTGCTGCGGAAAGGTTTGGTAGCTAGGGAGTAGGGTACTACCTTGGTGCAGGCGAAGCGGGAGGCGAGGAAGGAGACGCAATCGGCGCTACTCCGCCTCCAACGCTGGTCCTCTCCATCCCCCGCCGCCATGTCCGCCATTTCTTCCCTCTGCGGCGGCGGCGGTGCCGGAAATGGGGGCGGCGGCGCCGGTAGCGAAGCGACGGCTTTTGGGGTTTTCGATCAATGAACCGCCATCAACGAGACAGTTGTTGATTGGGCCCCCCAATTGCACTTAGGTCCCTCAAGATGTTGTAATTTACAACTTCTTTACCGAGAGAGTGCGGCACATTTCTCTTTTTTTTTCCTTCCGTGAATTTATAAGAGTAAATAAATTTCATGAGATCACATAAAAATGGTTAAGAAATTAGTTTCACAAAAAGAACTTTTTTATTTTCTCAAAACCAAACTCTTCTAGTTCAACTTTGTACATTTATATTGTCATAATGAGATGTTCATATGTGTTTTCACCGGCATCCACATAAATATGTTTGCTTATGTTTATGAGATGAGTATGTCTACAAATATATCTTTTTGCAAAAAAAAAACTAGTTGTATATACTATGCCTAAAACTGTAATACTATCTACATTCCAAATTACTAGTCACTTTTGACCTTTTCTTATAATGTTTGATTGTTTGTCTTATTTAAAAAATTATGCAAATGCCATTTATTTTATTTGTAACTTACTTTATTATCAAATATAGTATAACTTATAACTTATCTTTTCACATATTTAGACTAGATTTTTAATACGACGAAAGGTCAAATGTTGAAAGAGAAAAGCAACCATGCCTAATAATTTGGAACGGAGTACAAAACTAATGAAAATTTACTCTTCATTAAAGAATCAATTCTGGGAGGCACAATATTTGCTTGTCTCTTTGAATTCTATGAACTTCCATGGAACATAATCTCAGAAACTTAGACTATGTTTATCTTGCAGATTGTAGAAGATAGATTATAAACCATAGATGACATAGTAAAATAACCACAATAGGACCAGACATGATCTAAGTATAAGCTACACATGTGCAACTTATTATTTGTGGTCCAAGATGGTCTCGAATAGATTTTTATTATACTAATCTGGCTTATATAATCTAAATGAACTGTATTCTGAAACAAGCATGACCTTAGGAACGTAAAAGAAATAAGTATTAAATAAGTATTAGGTGCAAAATCTTATGAAAACATATCAAAAGCCGGTGATTAGCTTCAATTAAGAACGTATCAGAAGAATCAATCCTCCCTTTCAAACAAAAGGAGCCAAACAAAAATAGATTTTTTTCACATCTAATACAAAATATCAAATCATGTAATCAGGTCAGCGGTCTTATTAATCGTACAAGTTAGGATTTGCGTCTCTGACAACAGTTACATAAGGCATGGAAATCATTTGCCACCAGAATAACCATCATGTATCCTCAGAAAAATCGATGTTGTTACAGTGTGGTAAACCAGAAAACTAGCCGTCCCGTGCTTATTAACTGTGGTGACAAAAATCCACCAATACAAGAAAAAAAAAGTAGGCAGCCAGGACATCTCATATTTCATCTAACAAAATGGAGGTAGACGACGTTAGTGACGGCAACTCTTCTTGTGTTGCGGATCCAAAGCCTTGCCATCTTATTCTTCCTTGGCGATCGATCAGGTATATGTACCTGCAGTTCAAGAGTTGAACTACCTTATATCGACAAGAATATCTAGTTTTGTAGCTTTCATCAAACGACCAAAGGGAAAGAATTCAGGTTACCCGGTGAGAAGGTTTATGATCTGAAGCTTCTTCCTGAAGTCATAATGGTCCCCAAAAGCATACACAACATGTCTCTGAGGATTGTTAGATTTCCTCATCACCTTGAGGAATGCTCGTCTTACAGGACTCAATGATAATAACCAAGAATCTATAAGTGAGACCTGGAACATAATATATTTCCTTTCAGCTCAGTACTTGGAATGGTGCAAGGTGTTTTTCTTTTCCTCAGCACTATCCAAAGCTTACAGGTTAATTACCCCATTAGGTTGTATTTATTAAGAGCTACTGAATATTATTTTTAACCTATAGTTGTTAACATCAAAGGCAGTAGAAGCAGGAAAGATCCATGGGCTTAATTTCGTTTAACAAAATCATTACCCACAAATAGATGGTGAAGAAAGTTTGAAAAAAAAGTTTAACTAGAAATGAGCTGTTATTTAGCATCAATGGGTTAGTTACTATCATATAAAAAATGCACATGCTAGTTAATAATTTCATCCATGCAAAATCAATTAACCAACTTACGAACACAATAAGTTCAACAAACTATCATAATACATAGCAGAAGGCACAAACATAGACATGTCCCACTCAGCTGATGTCATATAACTGAGCAGAACCACACAGAACTTTGATGAGTGTGCCACGAAATTAATGGGTGCCATCCAAGAGCGTAACAGAAGTTCATCTCCAGAAAGCACCATTTTACAGTTAGAATTTAGCAACACTAAGTAACAAGTAGGTTAATGTCATTTACCCATCATGGCAGTAGGCAGAAGTAACTCCTGAATACTGGTCCCTTCTTCCTTCTCACACAGTCACACCCACCATCCTCTTAACAATCAGACCGCAGGATGTCAACATTTTCCATGCTATTTAACAAAAGTACTTCTAAGTTGCTTGTTATAATTGCAAAACAGAAGTGGACTTTGCAATGTCTAATCTACCATGTGGTATATGTCCTAAAGTGGCAAAATAATCATGCCCTTGAACTCCTTCAAGATAATTAAGATAGCAGCCACGTTCGAAATCACTAAGCCCTTGCTCCTGGTACTCTACACCATGATAATCCAGACCATAAACAACTGGGTCTCCAATATAATGTTTCACATTAAGCACTTCAGTGTCTATTTCCTGTGCAAATTGATGCTCAAGATCAATCTTGTTAGGGAGGCCATCATCCACAAGCACATCAAATCCAGGGGAGGAATCACGCGATTCGTCTTGCTCTGCATGTTCCATGGCTGAATCTCCTGAACTCTGATCAGATGGCGTGGAGCTTTTCATGTATCCAGCTGTATCAACTGGTGTTTCATGTGCGTTAGAAGTAGCTCCATTAAATACAGGACTGCTTGACTCTGAAACTCCTTTTGATTGATGTTTCTTTATGTGTTCAGGGCTGCCTTGATAAGGATTGGGAAGAGCATACTTCGATGACTCAATCTTCTCATCTCCAGCAGAATTTCCATGTACAGCAATGCTGGAAGTGGTGGCTCCAGAGCAAGTTCCAACGACATTGTTACAAGTTGGAGGGTCATGTAGGAAGGGGCAGTTGCCACCCTTCTTACAATATGAGTTGTAGTAGAAGTAACAAGGACTAGCTGCCTTGACAGAAGCAGAAGCAGATGATAGAAGTGTATCTTCCAAGGGTTTGGTTTGGTTCAAGCTTTCCAATGGCTGCAAGATAAGGCATAAGGGTGTAATGAGATAGCACACACCATACAAACTATTAACCAAGAAAGTTAATGAGAAGCTAAGGTTCAGCAAGTCAGTCGAAATAACTCAAGTCGTAAAATAGAGAGTGAAGAATGTAAGCTACTTCAATCAATATATTACAAACAAGTTAACAAAAAACTGAACACTATCAAGGTTAAATAGCATAAATACCAAAAATAACACATGGCAGGCTCCTATTTGTACATTAGAAAATTAATCAATGAACACAAACAAATTCAACCTCTGGATCAACTGAACCATCCTTTCCATGACCTCATTTACATAGATCAGCAACTCAACATGCCAATAATGGTCAATGTTGACACACGAACAACCGGGTTTTCAGGGAATTACTGTTGACCCCAACCAGAGGCGGACACAGAGAGAAATGTGAGTGAGGGCCTACTATATATAATCATCCAAAATATGCAAGTATACATGGTAATAATATGCAGACTTGTACTGCACACCAAGGTTTGAGTGAGGGCCTGGACCCTCACTGACTCCAACTGACATGCACAAGGTAGAACTCAATGTTGTTGGAGTTGGAGCGTCCATTGGTGGGGCAATTACTATTGACTCCGACTGACATACAGAACATGGAAATGCAATTAGGGGTTAGTTACTATCATATAAAAAATGCACATGCTAGTTAATAATTTCATCCATGCAAAATCAATTAACCAACTTACGAACACAATAAGTTCAACAAACTATCATAATACATAGCAGAAGGCACAAACATAGACATGTCCCACTCAGCTGATGTCATATAACTGAGCAGAACCACACAGAACTTTGATGAGTGTGCCACGAAATTAATGGGTGCCATCCAAGAGCGTAACAGAAGTTCATCTCCAGAAAGCACCATTTTACAGTTAGAATTTAGCAACACTAAGTAACAAGTAGGTTAATGTCATTTACCCATCATGGCAGTAGGCAGAAGTAACTCCTGAATACTGGTCCCTTCTTCCTTCTCACACAGTCACACCCACCATCCTCTTAACAATCAGACCGCAGGATGTCAACATTTTCCATGCTATTTAACAAAAGTACTTCTAAGTTGCTTGTTATAATTGCAAAAATTTGATACTGTTATGGCTTTGTATCAAACAAAAAAAGGGAATCATTATGTACTGAATACTGGTACCTCATAAACATGAATGTTCTTGTCAGCACCGAGTGCATCCAGGAAGGGTGAGCTCCATGATTCTGCCATTTTCTGTTGAGCAAAAGGCACATCCAGTTAGCTGTTGAGTCACTAAGATTCATTTAGAATATATATAAGCTTTAAATGCATACAATCAATGCAATGTAAATGACAATGTAAAGGGAAATATGAAACCAAGATCAATTATACATCTTTTTGAACAAAATAATTAGAAGGCAGCACAAATGAAGAATTTATATTAGGGAGCAGAAAATCTGGATATCAGTACACTGTACAACAGGTACTAAGCTATGAAAAAAATGTGAAACCACAAATCAAGTATATTAGAGAGAATGTGAAAAAGATCTGAGCGCCCATCATTATTACAACGAAAGGTCAAATGTTGAAAGAGAAAAGCAACCATGCCTAATAATTTGGAACGGAGTACAAAACTAATGAAAATTTACTCTTCATTAAAGAATCAATTCTGGGAGGCACAATATTTGCTTGTCTCTTTGAATTCTATGAACTTCCATGGAACATAATCTCAGAAACTTAGACTATGTTTATCTTGCAGATTGTAGAAGATAGATTATAAACCATAGATGACATAGTAAAATAACCACAATAGGACCAGACATGATCTAAGTATAAGCTACACATGTGCAACTTATTATTTGTGGTCCAAGATGGTCTCGAATAGATTTTTATTATACTAATCTGGCTTATATAATCTAAATGAACTGTATTCTGAAACAAGCATGACCTTAGGAACGTAAAAGAAATAAGTATTAAATAAGTATTAGGTGCAAAATCTTATGAAAACATATCAAAAGCCGGTGATTAGCTTCAATTAAGAACGTATCAGAAGAATCAATCCTCCCTTTCAAACAAAAGGAGCCAAACAAAAATAGATTTTTTTCACATCTAATACAAAATATCAAATCATGTAATCAGGTCAGCGGTCTTATTAATCGTACAAGTTAGGATTTGCGTCTCTGACAACAGTTACATAAGGCATGGAAATCATTTGCCACCAGAATAACCATCATGTATCCTCAGAAAAATCGATGTTGTTACAGTGTGGTAAACCAGAAAACTAGCCGTCCCGTGCTTATTAACTGTGGTGACAAAAATCCACCAATACAAGAAAAAAAAAGTAGGCAGCCAGGACATCTCATTTTTCATCTAACAAAATGGAGGTAGACGCCGTTAGTGATGACAACTCTTCTTGTGTTGCAGATCCAAAGCCTTGCCATCTTATTCTTCCTTGGCGATCGATCAGGTATATGTACCTGCAGTTCAAGAGTTGAACTACCTTATATCGACAAGAATATCTAGTTTTGTAGCTTTCATCAAACGACCAAAGGGAAAGAATTCAGGTTACCCGGTGAGAAGGTTTATGATCTGAAGCTTCTTCCTGAAGTCATAATGGTCCCCAAAAGCATACACAACATGTCTCTGAGGATTGTTAGATTTCCTCATCACCTTGAGGAATGCTCGTCTTACAGGACTCAATGATAATAACCAAGAATCTATAAGTGAGACCTGGAACATAATATATTTCCTTTCAGCTCAGTACTTGGAATGGTGCAAGGTGTTTTTCTTTTCCTCAGCACTATCCAAAGCTTACAGGTTAAATACTCAATTAACTAACTTTTGGCACTATTCTCTTTTACTATGACATGCCGTTAAAAGATTAAATATGGTTTTCTTACTAGACTTCTTCACAAAGTAAGATTCCAGTTAGCTGTTGAGTCAGTAAGATTCATTTAGAATATATATAAGCTTTAAATGCATACAATCAATGCAATGTAAATGACAATGTAAAAGGAAATATGAAACCAAGATCAATTATACATCTTTTCGAACAAAATAATTAGAAGGCAGCAAAAATGAAGAATTTATATTAGGGAGCAGAAAATCTGGATATCAGTACACTGTACAAGTACAACAGGTACTGGGCTATAAAAAAATGTGAAACCACAAATCGAATGTGAAAAAGATCTGAGCGCCCATCATCTGATAAGCATCTAACAAAGTGCACATACATTTGATAGCAACCAGCTGCATTTGGCCAACCAACTGGTGGGCACACTATTCTACAATGAATTTGTTTGCTGCCATGGTGAGAGAAGTTGTAGCTGGATGTCATATCTTGCCTAGAAATTCAACTAGGGGTAGCTAAAAGTTTCTATCTGCATTTAGTTGGCTTGCTGAAGTAATTGGTAGGAATTGAACCTGAATGACAGAGGACAAGACTTCTGTAAACAATGCTACCAGGCTATATACGAATGCAACTTTAATCAAAAGATGTACGCAAATACAAAGCTTGCTGGGTGAAGATGATATCATAGAAACATGATCAGTGTTTTCTGATTTGTTAACTCTTGATTTATTAGAAATACAAATAAAGCCCATGACCATCCAGTCAAAATCTATATTATCCTAGGTATATATATCTAGCAAACATACAGTAAGTTAAGAGGCGTAGCGGTAGAATTTTGCGAATGTAATGCAAACCAAATGTGGTTGGAATGCACACTGCCTTGGTCACAAACTAGGCAGATGTAAACTACAGGATATATATCAAGCAAAAGCAGCTTCACCAGTCCATCACATACCTGTGAGCTTGCACGAAAGGAAAGGCAGACCAATGAAGCATCAGGAATTACACCATCACCAGAGTCCCTGCCATCATCTTGAGGAGCTGGCGCAACAAGAGGCAGTTGCAAAGCCCCGCCATCAGGGGACTCCACAGCCAGATCAGGGAACTTCAAAGCATCAGCCTCCGGGATGATAGCCTTACTTGCAGCTGCAATCTAAAATAATTTGATCACAGCGTGATTACCAATCACCCAAACCCATCAACAACTAATAAATGTATGCTGCATATTATAAATAGCTTAATAGGTGATATACCTTGCCGGACACTATTCTCTTTTACTATGACATGCCGTTAAAAGATTAAATAAAATAACTGTGCTGACTCTGATATGCATCTGATGGATTGAATCATGTAAATGGTAATCATGTAAAATAGAGTATCTTAATATATTCACAATCTATCATGATAAGAGGAGCTTGATTTGAATACTGTCAGTGCTACACAAGAAGATATTGATGAGAGATAATTGAAAAGGGAGCTCGATACATAATCATGTAAAATAGAGTATCTTAATATTTTCACAATCTATCATGATAAGAGGAGCTTGATTTGAATACTGTCAGTGCTACATAAGAAGATACTGATGAGAGATAATTGAAAAGGGAATTTTCATACAACAGAATATCTCGAGCACCATCCAATGTCCTCTTTCATTTTTTTATTTGATACTGTTATGGTTTTGTATCAAACAAAAAAAAGGGAATCATTATGTACTGAATACTGGTACCTCATAAACATGAATGTTCTTGTCAGCACCGAGTGCATCCAGGAAGGGTGAGCTCCATGATTCTGCCATTTTCTGTTGAGCAAAAGGCACATCCAGTTAGCTGTTGAGTCACTAAGATTCATTTAGAATATATATAAGCTTTAAATGCATACAATCAATGCAATGTAAATGACAATGTAAAAGGAAATATGAAACCAAGATCAATTATACATCTTTTTGAACAAAATAATTAGAAGGCAGCACAAATGAAGAATTTATATTAGGGAGCAGAAAATCTGGATATCAGTACACTGTACAACAGGTACTAAGCTATGAAAAAAATGTGAAACCACAAATCAAGTATATTAGAGAGAATGTGAAAAAGATCTGAGCGCCCATCATCTGATAAGCATCTAACAAAGTGCACATACATTTGATAGCAACCAGCTGCATTTGGCCAACCAACTGGTGGGCACACTATTCTACAATGAATTTGTTTGCTGCCATGGTGAGAGAAGTTGTAGCTGGATGTCATATCTTGCCTAGAAATTCAACTAGGGGCAGCTAAAAGTTTCTATCTGCATTTAGTTGGCTTGCTGAAGTAATTGGTAGGAATTGAACCTGAACGACAGAGGACAAGACTTCTGTAAAAATGCTACCAGGCTATATACGAATGCAACTTTAATCAAAAGATGTACGCAAATACAAAGCTTGCTGGGTGAATATATCATAGAAACATGATCAGTGATTTGTTAACTCTTGATTTATTAGAAATACAAATAAAGCCCATGACCATCCAGTCAAAATCTATATTATCCTAGGTATATGTATCTAGCAAACATACAGCAAGTTAAGAGGTGTAGCGGTAGAATTTTGCGAATGTAATGCAAACTAAATGTGGTTGGAATGCACACTGCCTTGGTCACAAACTAGACAGATGTAAACCGCAGGATATATCGAGCAAAAGCAGCTTGACCAGTCCATCACATACCTGCGAGCTTGCACGAAAGGAAAGGCAGACCAATGAAGCATCAGGAATTACACCATCACCAGAGTCACTGCCATCATCTTGAGGAGTTGGCGCAACAAGAGGCAGTTGCAAAGCCCCGCCATCAGGGGACTCGACAGCCAGATCAGGGAACTTCAAAGCATCAGCCTCCGGGATGATAGCCTTACTTGCAGCTGCAATCTAAAATAATTTGATCACAGCGTGATTACCAATCACCCAAACCCATCAACAACTAATAAATGTATGCTGCATATTATAAATAGCTTAATAGGTGATATACCTTGCCAGCGTTCTTGCGGATCTCAGAGATGTCTGCGAAGTAGCCCCGACTTATCTCATCCTTACTGCACTAGACCAATCAGGACCATCACACATTACATATTCCTTACAGTGCTGCAATGAATGTTGCAGCAATACACCAGTAACTAGGAATAACTAGTAAGCGAGGTGCGGGGAGGAGCCTTACAGCCTGGCCTTCTCCTTCTCGATGGCCTCCTTGCTCGCCCTCTGATCACCCCAGCGACACGAGAAACCAAGTCACTCTTTCGCTCTAACAACCTAATCGACTGCACCTGCGGAGAAATGAACGAGGGACGGAGACGAAAGCGGCTACCTTGGGGAGATCCAGGAAGCCGCGAGTGAATGCCGCGCGCGCGAGCGGAGGT
>OAMR01000061.1:8621-29877 GCA_900205405.1 Echinochloa crus-galli | reverse complement strand
CCCCCCCCCCTGTCTTTGTTCCTGCGGGCTGCAGGTCTTGGTTGTGTCGCCGTGGCATCTGCTGTACCAGTTAATTATTTTGTGTACATCATTTCTGCTAGTGATAGAATTGCTGTAGCTTTCAGTTGCCCTGCCATGCTCTCATGACTGACTGCAGTCTTGTATATAACTAGTTTCCTTCATCTTCTACGTTGTTTCTATATGGTTTGTAGATGTGCATAAATCATAAATTTACAGATACTTCATGATTGAATTTATTACTAAGTATTAGGGACATTCTTGTATGTAATAATCCCTGTCTGAAAAAGGCACCCATTTACATGTTTTTTTATGCAAACTTGTTTCCAAACTTTTACGTCTGTTAGTGCTTGATTTCCTGAGTGCCTGTCATGCCTTGCTGTTGCTGGCATTTTCATTTTGAACTAGTTCTTGCAACTTCCACGTTTTTTCTATTTGGTTTGTCCATATGCACAAAGTTACAGATACACATCCTTCGTTACAAGTCGAGGATAACCCTTATCTTGGAAGGTCTATTCTAGCGTAATCCACAAAAATATATAAAGGGGGGTTGTGCTTATCTGGTTTATCTTTGTTCTTTCAGATCGGAGCTATATGACCAGGAGAGCAAATGAGTCGCATCCCTCCAAAGATCAAGAGATGAGTTTTCAGACATCAAATTTTGAATATATTGAGAGCCCACATTGGATAAGAGCTGACTGGTTCTTGGGATTGGCAAGTGTGCCGTGTACCCATATTTCCTTCTTTTCATGCAGATATAATGTCTGCCAAAAGGTTATAATGTTTGAGCACACAAAATAATCCTGACAGCGAGAAATATAATATTCGGCAACTGTATTCCGTTCAGAAATCACCCATTGACTACCGAGGGCATATGGGTAATGAATGATTTTTTGGCAAAATTAGATGCTACATCTGAATGGTTGGTTTTAAAAGCTAAATAACCAAAAGCCAAAAAAGAAACAAAAAACCACGAGATATCAGCTTCCTAGTGGCTTCTATAGCTCGTCAGAGAGCTGACAAGTGGAGTGATGATTATCATTTGTCCATTTCTTTAGGCAATGCTGGAGTGATGATTATCATGTGCTCATTTCTTTATACAGTGCACAGCGTAACACACGAAATAGAAATATACGCGTAATTTAACTTTTTTTCCTCTTGGGATTGAGCTCCTGTTTGCTACCTGTTCTTCTCTTCATGCATGATCTTGTTACCACCGTCATGGCGTCACCAACCTCTGCCTCGCTGGCATTCGGCATTTCTCCATTGCACAGCTGATGATGGCTAAGCTTGCAGGCCGTGTGGACACTGGCTTTGTTACTGACGAGGCCGATAGCTGTTGTGCTGTGCGCCTGCGCCGTCTTTGGCGCCTGCGCCGTCTTTGGCCGCTTCTCGCATCGGGTGTGTTTTAGTTCCAAAAAGAGAAGAGAAAGTTTGGTGAAAATATCACATCGGACACTGTAGCGTACTGTAGCACTTTTCGTTTGTTTGTGGTAAACATTGTCCAACTATGACCTAAGTATGCTTAAAAGATTCGTCTCGTCGTATACATCAAAACCATGTAATTAGTTTTTTTTATTTACCCACGTTTAGTACTCCATGCATGAGGATAGAGATTTGATGTGATTTGATGTGATAGGTGAATAGTGAAGTTTGGAGGGAGAATTTTTAGGAAGTTTGTGGAACTAAGGTCGTGTTTAGATAGGAGGAGAAAAAATTGCTTCACAAGTTGTCCATATGTTTCACAAAAAGTTTCATATGTTTCACAACAAATTTTACAAAAAAGTCAACAAATGTTACATGCACATAAGGCCTTGGGCCCATCAGGGCTACTGTTTTTACTAAACATGTGACAAATTTTTTCAGCCAAATTTTTTGCTTCGCTGGTACGGATTGGACTTGGACAGCAACTCCCCTATCAAACCCGTACTGGTAGCTGTACAATTTGTTTAACCGGGATGCCATACGGGCTACAGCTGCAGACGGCAATGCTAACTGGCGCCTGAATCTTACCACCAGATAAAAAATGGCGCCTGAATCTTATCAGAAAAAAAAGGGCGCCTGAATGAATCCAGGTGGTCAAAACATCGCCCGTTCCGTCACCTGCAAATTTTAAAGCGTCTGCAATGGGCTATTAACCTTTGCAGTCCGGTTTATAGTTGTCAGAACAAACTCATGAAACGCTGCCGCAGTGCTAATCGGTGAATTAACTCCGATGGTTAAAACATCTAGCACAACAAACCATCCGTAAAATTTAAGCTTCCCGTGATGCTTTTCTCACCGTACGCGGAATAAGCAACCATAATCTATGTTGCTTACATTATTGGCAAATATAACGAGTGGATCACTATTTTGATCGGGGCCGTGTACGGGAAAGATGCCATGTTCCCTTCGGCTCAAGCATCGTCACGTTGGGGGCTTTGGGGGTTGGGGCACGGCTGCTCGGGGCTAAAATAAGTTGCTGCGCCTGCACGGGCCGGCCACTTGATCCATTTTCCTCGGCAGCTTTGCGGTGCCCTCGCGCGTTCCGGCAACTAGACTTTTGAAAATGGAGTAGTACACTAAACTTAACGCACTGGGACCTGATTTTGATTAGCGTATGGGTTACTTTAAGGAGAGACAGAGAGGTCGGTGTCAGCAAATACTAAAATGTGTCGTCGCTCGTCGATGCTGTTGATCCAGTCGTGGGTGGGAGGGAGACCGAGGGGACATGGTGCTAGATACTCCTACTTACGGTTTTCCAGATTCGAATCTGTGCTGCACATATGCTGATCCGTTTGGAACGCATCATGTACAACGTTTCCTGACCAAATCACATCAATTCAATTCACTGATCATTGGCGGTTTATCATATCAATAAAATCAGTGGCGAATTATGTGCGACAGACAGTATGCATCACTAATTGGTGATTGATTGATCATCGACACGCGTCGAGAGGCAACGGCTAATTATTGAGTAGTAAGAAGAGGGACGCGGATTAGGCAGACGCGGATTCAGGGAAAGGAACATTTGGAAATGTGGATCTGAACGTTCCCCTCAACCAGTTCCACCGAACGTCTGCATGGCGGATCTGACACGGGCGGAGGCTTGATCACGATCTCGAACCGAGGCGCGAATGCATTCATTTGTGTAGAAAATCAGGAACCAACGCTGCAACAGATGAGCAACAATGTCTGATACCCCATTTCATCAGGAGCAGCACAAGTTTGCAACAAGTTTTCGCGGATCCGGCAGTTCAGCGCAGACCGGAAATGATTTGGGAACAACGCGCTCCGGATCGGAGCAGATCGGGGAGCGCGGCGGAGGCGGCGAAGGGAGGGCTTTCTAAAACCAGATCCCTCCCTTGCGCTCTCTCGCCTCCACCTCCACGACGACGGCGGGAACGAATCCCCGATTCAAAGAAGAAGAGGGGAAAAAAAGACGATATACACACGGCGAGGCGCGGACGGAGCGCTAGATCTACGGCGATGTCGGCGGGGCTGCTCGCGTCGCCGCGCCTCGTCTCCCCGGCGGCGGCCGGCCTAGGCGGAGCGGGCGAGGCGGGAGGCGATGGCGGAGTGGTACATGGCGTCGTGGAAGGACTCCGTCTGCGCCATCCGCGCCCGCAGCTCCCGCGCCTTCTCCTCCGTCAGGCCGCCCACGAACTGCCTCCGGGACGCGACATGGTGGTGATTGTGATGAATGCAGATGGAAATCTTTGGCCGTAGGGGTGGGGGCATTTATATCGGAGGGATGGACGAGTGGATAAGATCACCGCGTGGACACGTGCTGGGCATCCGGGAGTGGGGCCACGGTTACGTGTTACGGGCTGTAGTAACGGTTCGTTATTTCTGGAGCCCGTGAGGTGGCTGACGCGTGGGTCCAGGTTGTGGGCTCCGGCCTGCGGGTGGTGGTGTTTTTATTTTTGGCCGTGGCTGTTTTCAGTTCCAAAAACGAAAAGGAAAAGATTGGTGAAAATGTCACATCGAACACTGTAACGTACTGTAGCACTTTTCGTTTGTTTGTGGTAAATATTGTCCTACCATGATCTAACTAGGCAAAGATTTGTCTCATCGTGTACATCAAAACTATGTAATTAGTTTTTTTATTCACCCATGTTTAGTGCTCCATGTATGAGGAGAGAGATTTGATGTGATTTGATGTGATAGGTGAATAATGAAGTTTGAAGAGAGAATTTTTGGGAAGTTTGGGGAACTAAACACAGCCCAGTTGACGGAATGACGGTGATGCCGTTGGGAGCGGTTAATGTTGAACAGACAACAGACACGAAAGGTCTTCTAGAAGGGCAGTGGCCGGGGGACGTGCAGGAAAAGTTTTGCTTCCGTATGTACAACTCTGTCAATTTGCATTTTCTAAAAAGAAAGCTTACATGGGTAGAAAATTGCAAAAATTCAATTGCACTAGTACTATCACAAGGGCAGCAGAATTTTCAAAAATGACTAACAAAATATCAATGATAAAGTCTTTTAGTGATAAACAATAAATGGTAGTAGCCACCTAATCAGGCCGAGTGATTGTCACTTCTCATTTGATGACCTAATCAGGCCACACTTCCTTAATAAACCAGCCTTTGCGAATTCTCATGTTGGAACCAAGGGGCACGCGGGGTGCAATAAACCAACCTTTGCTCAAGGTGAAAGGGTGACCAGGCCTGTAGTTCTCTAGGTATCCAAGGGGCAACCCTCCATTCATTTCTTTGTTTGACTTTCATGGCCCGCTTTTTTTTTGAAATAAGATTTCACGGCCCTCTTTAAGAAAAAAGAAATGATTGAACAAGATAATTGTTTGGATGTCATATTCTTGATGGCAATGGGTAGAAAATATCCGCACGCCCATGGATACAAAAATCTGACGGGCACGGATATGGATTTAAGTTTGTGTCAACGGGCACGCGCACAAGCATGGCCTTAAACCCGACGGATATTTACTCACGAGCACCGAAAAATGATATCCACGCCGTAAATCCGTGAACCTGCTCCAATAGCTAATATGTAGGCTTAATCCCTCTAGTATATGCTATGGAGCAGACACGCAATGCCATCTTAAATTTAGGTCTTCTAGAAGGGCAGTGGCTTGGATGTCCAGAAAAAGTTTTGTTTATGGAATCCAACACTGTCAATTTGCATTTTCTGAGAAAGAAGCTTACATGGGTACAAAGCAACCCGTCTCCTCTGGTTGTGCCTCCCACGCTTTGGATGGGGAGAGACCGAGGGAGGGAGACAGGGTAAAGCGGATACCTCGTCCGCTCGTTTTGAGCAGATCCATCCCGTATACTGAGAGAATATTCCTCTTTGGGGATAATCCATCCCACTCACTCCTGAACCACAACGAAAAAAAGATCGACCCATCACCAAAACTTTCATGGCCCTTTTTAAGAAAGAATTGAACAAGATAATTTTTTGGATGTCATATTCAGCAATGATAACTGGTTGGATATCCCAATAAGCACACACCAGCGGAGTGGCTTTTTAAAGGCTTGGTGAGTTCGTGTGGAGTGGATTCTTGGCGGCAAATGGGTGGTGCAGGGATGCGCGGAGAAACAGATAGTTTACCACGAAGTGCCGGTCACCTCCTGGCCCGTACCCCCATCAGGACACGACTTTGTTCTGTTTGTTTCACAACAAAGATTGCCCGTCTTCAAACATTCCACAGGTGGCTCGGACTCGGATGGATGTTTGAGTTGCTTCCTTCGCGAGGAGCTACAGCCTGCAGGTGTTCTGCGTGCGTGTATGTTTGGCGGCAACTAGTATGTCTCGAAGAGGATTGGCATGTGACAGTCGAGTGCCTTTACATGGATGTGGTTATGTGGAATGGACGGACAGTCGAGAGCCAAGGCCTTGTTTAGATGTTAGAATTGAGAGGGTGAATTTGGGAGTATAATGTCATTTCGTAATCATTACACCACTGTAGCATTTCGTTTGTATTTGTGAAAAATTGTCCAAAAATTGATTAATTTGGCTCAAAATGTTCGTCTCGCAGAGTACAACAAAACTGTGCAATTAGTTTTGATTTCATCCACTTTTAGTACGCCATGCATGTTATAACATTTTGATGTGATGGGAGATCTTCTTTTTACGTAGTAAATTTGGGAGTGGAATTTGACCCAAGAGTTTGTTCGAAGGAAAAGAGCAGGCCCAGATCTGAGATGGGGCCTTCAGGTCGAGCCGTGGCGGATCCTCGTCAGCTGGTCACGGTCTGGTTTGGTCGCGCGCGCGTGGATCGATGGCCCTGTGGACCACAGTGGTTGCCTGGTTGGTACGTGTAGACACGGGATCCTGGAGCGGCCTGGCTGCCAAGTTGTCGCGACGCGCTGACTCACCGCCACGCACACGGCCACACACGCCCGCCGCGCGCGGTCACCGGCACCGACCGCGTCCGCGGCACGGCGTCTCCGGTCGATTCCCGATCCGAGCCGAGTCAGCAGCGCCGCATTTCTTTCCGACGAAGAAGAAGCTCAGACGCGACACGATGGATCTGCCGCAATGATGCCGCATCCGTTGTCGCGCCGGCCCTCCCGTGCATCGTGGAAAGATGATGGTGCGGCCGTGAGTGCCTGCTGAAACGGATCCCAATACGTACGGGGGAGGGAGGAGAGGAGGTTCAGTGAGGGGCCCGCTCAAAGACCGGCGTCCGAGGAAACGGCTACGGCTTCGTGGCCGGATGATGCATCTGCACGACATCACACAAGCACCGATAAATAAACCAGCATAGTGATTCATCGCACCGGAATTAATCAATCAGGGCGTTGCTAGCGCCCGGACGTCCGGACGGAGGAAAAAAATCGGACGATGGAACCCACAAATTTGCAACATCAAAAAAGTTATCCGCAACATTAAAAATTAACATTTGCAAAAAAAATAGAGGGAAAAAAGAGGGCGACGTGGCGCAACCAGAACCAAGTATTCTTCACCAACGCACCGTAGCATGAAAAAAATCCCGCCACAACATGGCGTGATGTTGCATGCAACATCAAAAAATAATGTATGCAACATCAATAAATAGTATATGCAACATGAATAGTCAACGTCTGCAACATTAAAACAGCGTCTCGTAGCACTCGGTCACGCACGGCAGCAGACGAAAAAATTCGAATGAAAATGCAACATCCGGATGAAACACTTGCAACATGCATGCGAAACATATGCAACATCGCAACATCCCAGATTTATTTCTGCAACATTTATATCAAACAGTTACAACATTCTTCTAGAACATACGAAACACGTGAAACATTCTGTTGTAACATGGAGCGAAACCCTAGAACATTGCAGATCTAATTTTGCAACATTCTCATCAAATAGCTGCAACATTCACCTAGAATGTCTTAAACACACAAAATATGCTCTTGCAACATCGAGCAAAACCCTTAAAAGAGCAAATGTGTCACCTACCTCCCCTCGCCACCCCTCCCTCTGCTCTCCCATCGGCAAGCCACCCTCTCCCCTGCTCGCCGGCGACGGATCCGCTGCATCCATGGCCGGCTCGAGCCGGCGGCGGTGGTGACGCGGAGGAGGGGAGCCACCGCCTGCGCGGAGGAGCGACGAGGGAGGCGGCGGTGACACGGAGGAGCGGCGCGGAGGAGTGGTGCGTCAGCGGCGGCGCGCGACGCGTGGAGGAGCAGCATGGAGGAGCAAAGGGCAGGCGGCGGCGGCGCAGTTGACGACGAGCTTCCTGCCTTCTTCCTCGCGGAGGCAGCCGCCTCGAGGACGGAAAGGAGCAGCTCACCGACGCCGAGCTCGAGGGCGGAGAGGATCAGGAGCAGCTCGCCGGCACCGGCCTCGAGGACGGAAAGGAGCAGCTCGCCGACGCCGGGCTCGAGGGCGGAGAGGAGCCGGCGCCGGATCTCGGGGATGGAGGGGAGGGGAGCAGCTTGCTGGTACCGGTGCCGGCTTGGGCGGATGGAAGCGACGGGGCGAGTAGATAAGGACGGGAGAGAGAGGGGCGAGGGATAAAGACGGAGAGGCGTCCGACGCATCGGAGTCTGTGTCTTAGCATTTCCGAATCAATTAACATGGAGCTAGTACAATGGCGCTGCTTAGTTCCCGGTCCCATCGTCAAATTCCTAAAAATTCTCCCTCCAAACGTCACTATTCACCTATCACATCAAATCTCTCTCCTCATACATGTAGTACTAAACGTGGGTAAATAAAAAAACTAGTTACATGGTTTTGATGTACATGACGAGACGAATCTTTTAAGCCTAGTTAGATCATGGTAGGACAACGTTTACCACAAACAAACGAAAAGTGCTACAGTGTCCGATGTGACTTTTTCACTTCACTTTTCACCTTTTTCCATCAACTAAACACCCCCAGGCCTTGTTTAGTTCCCAAACTTGGGACCCAAATTTGGGAGTTTTGGGGTACGTGCGTACTGTAGCATTTCGTTTGTATGTGTGAAAAATTGTTCAAAAATTAATTAATTAGGCTCAAAATGTTCGTCTCGTAGAGTAAAACAAAACTGTGCAATTAGTTTTTAATTTCATCTACTTTTAGTACTCCATGCATGTTATGATGGGGAATCTTCTTTTTCATAGTGAATTTGAGTGTGAAATTTGGTATCTAAACAAGGCCCCAATGTTAATTTGAGTGTGAATTGTTCAATGCTGATTTGATGGAGAAGAAAGGGACCACACGCTAAAAACAGAGGCCATGTCGCCCTTCTTCCCTCTACCTATCGCCTGCTCCTCCTCGACATCAACTACTACTATGTACACACGGAGACCGAGAGGGCTGCGGCGCCGGCGAGCGGGCTCGGCCCTCATCTCCGCGCCGCCGCCGGCGGGGGTTACAAGCCTAAGATGAGCGCGCGAGGCGGGACGCGATGGCGGAGTGGTACATGGCGTCGTGGAAGCACTCCGTCTGCGCCATCCGCGCCCGCAGCTCACGCGCCTTCTCCTCCGTCAGCCCGCCCACGAACTGCCTCCGGGACGCCGCCGCCGCCGCCGCGGCGTCGTCCGCCTGCACCACCACCGGCGCCGGGGCCTCCAGGTAGTCGGCCTTCCCGGTCCACCCTACCAGCGGCGCCCACCACTTGCCGCCCTCCGCCGCCGCGCGGACCACCACGGCGCGGGGCCGGGCCGACGCGCTGCCACCCGCCGCCGGGCGGGCCGGGAACGACACGGCGCTTGAGGACGGTGCCATCGCCATTGGATCTGCGTGTCTCGGCCGGCTCGCTCCGACGATTCCTCTTGCCTTTGAGAGCGGGCGGCGTAGCTCGATTGCTTGGATAATCTGAGAACTGAAATGGATTGGTGATTCCTTGATGCGAGAAGAGAACGGAAATGGATGGATGCCTATGGCTTGGGGACGGTGGAGAATTTATAGCGATCGGAGCGGCAGGGAAGGGATGATGCGGACGATCGGGAGAGGGACGGGCGGATAAGACCACCGCGTGGCCATCCCTGCACACAGCACACGGTTCAGTTTACGCGTCACGGGCTCCGTTCCCGCGTCCGCTGTACGGTGACGGCTACCTGCCTGCCGTAATAGCTCTGGCTGTTACGGAGTATTACCGTTGCTTCTTTACTTTTCCGGGCCACCGACAGCTGGGCCCAGATGCTGGAGCGGTTCTTTTTCTTTGGCGTGACGGGTGGTGCCAGCTCCAGCGGTTAACGGTTGTTGCCCCACGCGATAGAAGTGTGTAAACTATCTTAATTTGTTGATTCTAGATGGAGGAACGTGAGTGTGTATTAGACGATTACCGTGTATTCTATTCCAAGAAATTTGTCAATGGCATATTTCAAAAAAAAAGAAATTTATCAATGGCATTCTACTCACTTATTATATTCTGAGAAATTCGTAAATAGGACACTGGCATAGCATGTTATTTACAAGATATGTCATGAAAGTTGATTTAGTCTCCAACACATTAGAAAAGTAGTCTTCAAAACATCATGGCCTTGTTTAGTTCTAAAAAGCAACTCCCAAATTTACTATGTAAAAAGAAGATTCTCCATCACATCAAAATGTCATAACACGCCTGAAGTACTAAATGTAGATGAAATAAAAACTAATTGCACAGTTTTGTTATACTCTGTGAGACGAACATTTTAAGCCTAATTAATTAATTTTTGGATAATTTTTCGTACATACAAACGAAATGTTAACGAAATGTTACAGTGGCGCAATGATTACAAAGTGACATACGGGAGGCTCAGCCCCTACAACTAGTGCATCAACGGTAACGATACTGATACTGATACAGAGGATGAGGGAATATAGAAAAGAAAATAGAGAGATGGAAGAGGAAGGAAAAATAGAGAGATGGAAGAGGAAGGAGTTCAGCCCCCCTCTTAACTTTTTGTTGCAGCTAAGAGGTCTACTACAACACTTTGTGATTTGTGATTGTGTATGGCGTCGCCGCACAAAACAGTGAGCCAAAATCCGGCTTGGAAAGACTGAAGACATCCATATACATTCCGTCGATGCTTTCTACAACATTCGCGGATCAATGAAGAAGAAAGCTCATTGCTTCCTCGGCTCTTCAAATCGATGCTGTGCACAATCCCCTCCGACAAGCTGTTTGGCATCATCGTCGGTGTCCATGATGTCAGTTATTTTCTTTAAAGATATGGTTATAATTTAATCTTTTTTAGAGAACCTTTATGTATTTTGGTTGCTTTAATATAATATACTACCTCCGTTTCGTATTAAATGTCGTTCTAGGCTCCTACCAGGTACATGCAAGATGAAGTGAATCTAGACTTTATTTGATCCTCCATACATGCAATATTCTCTTAAGATTTTTTTTTCAAAAAATTGTGAAACACGGCCCTGAGTTCCCTAACACTCGGGCCTTGTAGCGGCCAAATGTCGAGCTGCCTTCGTTCTCCGGATGCACGGCGGCCGGCCTCGTCTTGCCGGATGGAGTCGAGTCAGCTCCTCGTCAGCTGGATGCTGGATGCTAGTGCTACTACCCTGTGCTGCTAATGTGGACGCGTCGGGCTCACCGGTCACCGCTCTTCGCGGGGGGAGGTTTTTTTTTGAACAAAAAATGCGCCGTTGCCGGGGAAGCACGCGGGTTGGTTAGTAAGGGCGTAAGACTAATCCCAATCCCAACGAACACCATCAAAATCAAACGCGCCGGAGGTCAAGCCGGGGGAGGGAACACACGGACGTGATCAGAGCGGCCTGGCTGCCGGCTCTCGCGGCGACACGCTGACTCACCGCCACCGCCGCCGCACAGGCACCGTTCACTCACTCCGAGGTCCGAGCCCAGCCACTCGCCCACTCGGCTCTGCGTTTCTCTTGTCTTCTTCTCTGAAACTTGATGGATGGGTAGATCACCAGGGCGGTGTTCACTTCCATGGAAAGGGATGTAAATTCGGGTGAAAATGTCACATCGAACACTGTAGCGCACTGCAACACTTTTCGTTTGTTTGTGGTAATCATTGTCCTATCATAATCTAACTAGGTTCAAAAGATTCGTCTCGTCGAGTACACCAAAACCATGTACTTAGTTTTTTTATTTACCTACATTTAATGCTCCATGCATGAGGAGAGAGATTTGATATGACAGTGAATAGTGAAGTTTAGAGAGAGAAAATTTAGGGGAAGTTTTGGATTTGAAGAGAAGTGAACACCGCCTAGATCTGCATCGGCTCGGCTGGCTATTCTGCATAACGAGGATCAACTCAAGTCACCCGCACCTTCAAAGTTTACTATATAAAAAGAAGATTTTCATCACATCAAAATATCGATACATACATGGAATACTAAATATAAATAAAATAAAAAATTAATTGTACAGTTTTGTTATACTCTGCGAGACGAATATTTTTAACTTAATTAATAAAATTTTAAATGATTTTGCCCAAGCGGGTATTGGAAAAGCCCTAGCTTGCATGTCTTTTCTTTTTTGCAGTTTTCTTCATTTTTTACGTCTCCAAGAGGTGGCGAGAAAAGGAAAACTCTAAAGAAACCATTTATGTTTATATTTTTATTTTACTCAAGAGAGTTGCCCAATCTGAGTATGATTCGTGCTGTTAATTGGTCAGGTAGTACTACAGTACCGTACCGTACCGTTTGACTCGGTTCAATCAATGGGCTTGATCAGGTAGTACTACAGTACCGTACCGTTGCTCTGCTCACATGTTTACACAGAAATTGCACAACCTTTCAAAAAAACAAGAAACACAGAAATTGCACGCTACAACACTGACAGTTGAACTCTGCCGTATTTACTATTTACCCTTTCGGTTAGTAACATTGCACATTACACAGTAAATATACACGCAAACCCTTCTATCACTATCTGTATCCCCTCCCATCTCTTTGGCACACATTACTATAGTATACACACGCATTTTTTTCCTTTTTCTTTTGTTCTCATACAAACAATTGGCAGCTCTTAAGCATGGCCAGTTTTGCCACAATTCTCTGACCATCCTCGTGTATTTGCCCCAAGTATCTTTTCTTTTCTTTTGCGAGCCTGTCAGCCCACGGTAGCTCACTTTGCACCCAATGTTCCCTTGGAGCTTCGACAGTTAGAAAGAGCGTCTGGTCTTCTCATTCCTCTTCCATGATCATTGGTATCCTCGAGGTAACAGTTCGGGAAAGCTCTCTTGTCATCTTGACCGAGTTAAGCTGCCAAGGCAAAATAAAGCGATGTCAACTTCCGACTCCAATGTTCATGGGGCTTTCATGTTGGAAATTAAACCCGGTGGTACTGAAATGTTTGCGCAAAATGTTTACCGAAAGTAGCCGCCCATCGCGGAAGCTCGAGTTCCTGCGCTTCAACTCTCCACGGTGGGTCGTGAATTCCTCCAGTATTTCAGAAGCATATCCAGATTGGGCATCTCTGCTGCGAACGGACTCATCGTCACCCTGCCCAACCTGCCAAATAAATTCAGATCATTGCTGTTTTCAGCTGAAGGTATGCACTAGAACTCAAATAGCTTGTGTTGTGTATACACCAGGAAAATGAATGGCAATTGACAGAACCAGGCGGGTCAGGATTTCATACCTCTGAAGGATCAGGAGTGAAACCCTCGAGTTCTTCGTACTCGGCTGCATCTAATTCCCTCAGGTGACGCGCATCGAAAAATTGTGGAATGAAATGCTGCCTGATGACAACGAGAAAGAAGAAGAGCAGCGGGAACAGGATCCCTGCCACTGGTATCCATGTCATCCCAAAGACAAGCAAGAGATAGGTTAGCTGGAAAAGCGTGAAGGCAGATATTATGTTGAAAGGCACCGACTCCAGGAAGGATGCATGTGCACCTTCAAGAACCCTGCCAGAGTTATAACAAACAAATAATCACCGAGAGCACAGGTTTCTGAAATGAAAACTGTGTTGAGCCCAACTGAAATAGAAATATAGCCTTTACTTCATAGGTACTGTCTCCATTCTTAAACACATGACGTTTATGACAAGCTAACTAGTTCAGTTTTAAACTAATTAGCTTGTGCTAAACGTCAAATATCTAAGAACGGAGGGAATACATGATAAGAGGATAAGAAATGAAAATATACCGCAGCGAACAAGGACTTACTTGTAGCGCCTTTGAGGCGTGATGAACAGAAGTTGTATCCTCTCCCAGAACTGGTTCCCAGGAACGCTGTCGATGGACATATAGGCAAAGTAACCCCAAAGAACTGATGTTGGTATCCTCTGAATGAGCGGTGTAACTCCGATACAACCAGCAACCAGCAGAGACTGTAATAGATTGCTTACTCTCTGCTCATTCACACGGACAGGCAAGTAAGCATCCACATGCTTTTCAGGATCAAATACTTCAGGCACTTTCCCTGTCTCATCCCCCTCTGGAATAATTGCATCCTTCAATTCCTTCAGCTCGTTCTGGACAGAACCAGACTGCAGCATTTTACAGAGATGTGTTTAGTGCCTTCAGGTAGTTGATACCATTTTCTTTTCTATTTCTTACAGAAGTATTATCAAGAGATTTCTGGAACAACTTTCTGAAATATTAATTAGGGTAATGATCTCAGACAGTAAAATTACAGCACTCGCAACAAGAGTAAAAAGGCCTCTCCAACAGAGAGAACAAAATGGAGGCATCAGCAGAATGAAACAGCACTGTAATTTGGGGACAGCGCAGTTAGCCTTTAGAAATCTTATGAAGATAACTCCATTGCAATTTGATGAACATACTTCAACAAAATTTATCATCAGAAACAAAGGGTTGCTTTTGATAAGCCAGCATGACAACAAATAGATCTTTATTAATATAGGTGCTTAATGAATGAATACTCACGTCGCCTCCATGGTCCATATTTACGAAAACCTCTTGCATCTTGCCATAAACTTCTGAACTGGTAGCATTCTTCATCATGCCCTCCTTGGCAGTTCGGACCATCTTTTTGCGAAGCAACTTTTTAAATGAAAAAAGAGCAGATGAGCAAAGTTTAACAATATAACAGATGACAGGTAAGACGTAAGAGAACAGTGAGAATCATCAACCTGTCTTTTGAGGACAGCAAGGCTTCTTGTGTGCATGGGGGACTGAGGAAGTACTCCATTAGATGGAGGAATGCCAAGAAGACCACAGATCAAGGTCTACATGAAGAAGGAAGAAGAAACAAAATAATAAAAGGTCTGCTATCATGTTCATTTTGGAAAACCCAATATCACATAAAAGCATTTTTAACAACTATATTTTCCACAATCAATTTCTTATGTCTTTTCAATTCCTATAAGAAGTAAATATTAACTAGAAGCATTAAAACTTTTTCATTAAGCGATGCCCCTATTATAAAAATGCTGTTATGTTAAAGGTAATTACAAATGAACACAACATACCGTCAAGCTCAGGACCAAAATGTCATAATGGTAGGCTGATGGGTTCTTCAAATTAAATTCCTTCTGCTGAGCCATCTGTGAAGCTACGCTGTGATCAAAGAAATAGAGCCCTGCAACCATCGCAGCAGGCACAATAGCCAGAAGTATATATGCAGGAGGGACAGTAAAAAGATCCTGCAAGTTCATCAATGAAACATGTGGAATAGCCATAAAAATACTCTTTGCTCACAGAACTGCAATTGAATACTGGATTCATAGCAAATAACTTCCTAATTACCTTTGCTACCATCCAATGCTGGAGCGACTTGGGTTCCCAGGGAAGCGGGGTGAAGAGTCTCCTAGGGACCCCTGAAGGGATCTTGCTCGGCAATGAATATGACAGTGCTGTCCACAATATGACCATCAATGGAACGCCATAGTCAGCAATTAAGCTCCTTTGCCACCCTGCAGGTTTTTTTATTATCTGGAGCATTAGTAGTTGGTGTGTTGCGAACCATAGTGGAATCAGAAGTATTTATATGCCGTATGACAAACCAGTGCCATATAACGATGATCTCGCGTCCCTGCTGGCTAATGAAGTATATAGTACGCCCATTGAAAAGATAACTCCAAGCAGACCATTGATATATATCCATTGGAACTGGAATATAGGTTGACTTTGGTCTGTACCCTCAGGAACACTGAATTCACCCACCATTCCCTACGAAATGCTATGTAGTAAGTAATTAAAACTTAAGCAATTGAGAATTTGGACTAAACATATTTAATATTGCATACCTTGATAGCTTCTTGCATGAACAGAATTGTGATCAACATTCCAAAAAGTTCTCCTGCAAACCTTGTAAATTTGTTTAGAATAACTGCAGCGTTAAACATTGCCATGAGGAACAGCATTACGGCAGTCCAGATGCAAACCCTGTCAAATACCCCACGAAAAGGAAATAAATATACCATTTAGACAATGAAACTAATGCAGTATGTAATATATTATTGAGCCCTTACCATCCAGCCCATGGCAGAAACAACTTTTCTCCCAGGTTTGGCTGACTTTTGGCAAAATTGTAGATATAGGTATACATTATAATAGTTGGCTCTGCAACCCCCACAATCAATAGTGGTTGTCCGCCTATTATTGAATGTATTATTCCACAAATAGCAGTTGATGCTAATGTCTCAACTGTGGTAAGTGCGCCATCTGAAACATAACAATTTTGATAATTGGAAACAGTGCCCAAGAAATTCAGAACTAATTATTTTATTCTCTTTTATAAAGTAAATTTTCGAGGACTGGAGCAAACTCTCATTATTTTCTGATACTCCCTTGTTTAAACAACAATTGGCATGCAGGCCAAATGGTAAATCGGATTTTCCTTTTTCTTTTGTAGCAAGTAAATGGTTCATCACATCATGGCAGTAACTTCAGATCACGAATATCAATCCTTGACTACTGAAGGTGAAAGGAGGACAACCACCTGTATCTTTACTCAATTGCTCTCCAAAGGCTATTACAGGAACAGCCGATGCGAAGAATATGTAGAGCGTAGGTGCCAATATCCTGGCAACAGATTTCATGTAGCACAGTGAACACGATGGGCTAAATATGATGAGATGTACACACATTTACAGCATGGTGCCATGCAAACCTGAAACCAGAACCCAACCCATGGTCCCAGTCTTGTTTGTAACAAGCTGCTCTTCCTTTGAGATCCTCAGCCACCCCACTAAATGGGGCTTTATTAGGTCCCGCCATCTGAACAAGGAGCTCCAACATAATCAGATATTGTGCTGATAAAAGGCACGCATCGGGTTTACAAACAAGTCATAAAGTCAAAATGCGTCACGAACAGGAGGTGATATTCACCAAAATATGTCTGCAGGGTACACTACCACACAATATGGGGTTTACAATTTAAGATGTTGGCCATGAAAAAATATGGCATAAGTAGAACATAAAACCACAGCTGAAAAGCATTGCAAAGTTGGTGTAACAGTTAGCTATATATATATATGCCTACCAAGGTACTTTGACTCATTGACTGGTCTGAGACCATGACATGATCAGTTCTCTCTTACCCTGCTATGTTTAGCTTGTTATCTCAGCACGTTTTTCATGAGCATACCGACCACTCTGAAGACCCCAGAAAAGGTTTCATGCAAACAAAACAGGACAGTTGAGAAAGAACGTTTGGGCATACAAATTCAGTTAGTTCCAAATGGACGAATTTGCTCTCCTTACTTGAAACAGCCGATCAAACTCAGGCGGACCCTCTCCTACACGCAAGTTCGGTATGTCTAAATCACAAAGGAAAACTAAAACCGGCAGAAAAAGAACACGGGCAGGTTCAGCATGTGTTTCCAGGGATTGCTGCTCTTCTTCTGAACGAAATCCTTCTGATGCAGCCGTGCAAATATAACCGAAGCACAAAATCATACTACATTGCAGCCTGGATGTACCGTATCATGTCCAAATGGAATAGTGTCTGGAAACGAATAAACCTAGCTCCGATCCATTTCGCGGGAAACGCCCAGCGCAACAAATTGGCTCCTGAATATTGATCGTGTCGTAATATCGTCACGGCACGATGATACATTCGGGACCAATTTGTCGCGTTGGACGTTTCCAGCGAAATGGAGCAAGCAACGCATAGCAAAAGCGGTGCTCGTGCGCGTGCGCGAACAATCAACGGCACAGATGATGAACCGATGGAGCGGAACGTACCGGCGACGAGGGGCGGGGCGGGGGCGCGGCGCGATGATGACGCTGGCCGCCTCCACCGCGACAAGCGAGGCGGAGCGCCCTAGTCGTCGGTGGGCGGAGGAGGCGCGGGGGAGAGGAGCGGAGCCGAGGGTGGCGAGCCGGCGGGGAGGAGGAGGGCCTGCTGCTCCCCGCCATGGCCTGCTACTTATAGCTCGACCGACCGACCAGGCGCCCAAAATCGATGGGTGCGGTGCGGCGGTGCCGGAGGAGAGGGGAGGCGGCGCAGCGCAGAAACGGAGAAACCCCAAACACGAGGGCGCACGCTTTCGGGATGTTCGGGGCTCGAATTTCGAGACGAAACCACGTGCGATCGCGGCTCGCGGCCATCCGCCCGCGCTGCTGTTCGTTTATCCTCTTCCGCTTCGTGCTGGCAAAGGGAGCTATAGATGGCCATTGGCTGTAAAATACGGCACTATCAGCGGGTACGATACACGATCGTGCTACACCAGGCGTCCAGGCATTATGTGAAAAAAAAACACATCACTAAGGTATTTAGATAGTGCTGTGTCAGCGAGCGGCCAGCATTAAGAGCCTGCTCCAATATTTGCCTAATCAAAATCAACGCACGCTAGAATGGCTACTAGTTGATTCACTATCAAAAAGTTGGCACACTAATGGTTGTAGCCAAAATTATGGCCAGGTTTTTGAAACTTCTTAAAACTCACAATGAAAAAATGTATTAGTTGTCATATTTTGACACTAAACCAAGTAATTCTAAATTTCATGCATTAATTTTAGCGTGTCCTGGTTTGGCTTGCCATGATTTTAGCTTGGCACAAATTGGTATCCAAGCAGGCACCAAGTCTTACAAGAAGCAACCAGAAAGTTCTACAGGTAGAATATAAAAATTTGAACTGTACTATTTTCCCTCCCTCCATCGGTTGTGGATTGGTGAGCACTGACGGAAGGATTACATGATTTTTCTTCAGCCACTGCTTTTTTTATTCATCTGAATGGTGGGTCCCATATTAATTATTGTTGGCTATAATTGTATTCTTTTTTTGACAACTTTTAAACTCTAGAATTGCATTTTTTCTGGACGAAGGGAGTAGCAAAATAAAGTATTATACTTCAACCGTTGTTTTTTTGTCATCTGAATGGTGGGTCCTATATTAATGATTGTAGGTTAGAATTATATTCTTTCTGGGATAACTTTTAAACTCTAGAATTGCATTTTTTCCGGACGGAGGGGGTAGCAAAATAAAGCATTATATTTCTATAGACCACTTTCGTGCAACATTACGGTCGCCCTAAATGGAGGATTTGCACCATTGTCAAAACGCTACCCCATTTGCGTCATAGATGCACAACCACCCCTTTGTATTGTAAAACAGGAGCCAATGAGCGCCATCATCCATCACTCACGAAATCAGCTTGCGTGCACCCGCCGATGATGTTGCCGTCATTTTATTACGCGAATGATCGCCGTGATTTCATTAATCCAGATGCTGCAACACTTGCGGTCGCTGATGTCCAAATAGCTAGCTTACACAGGACACTGAAAAGTCTCAAGCTCTGGCGCTCTGCCCATGTCCACATGCCTAAATATAATCTTCAGTAATTAGCATATGAAGTTTCTCCCGGATGAGTCTATGGTAGCACTTAGCAGTAGACAATAGTACTCACAAAACAACGGGCGCTAGCAGTAGTACGTGCAATGGCGTCGGAGCTCCACGTCGTGCTGGTGCCGTTCCCGGCGCAGGGCCACGTGCTCCCCATGCTCGACCTTGCCCGCCTCGTCGCCGGCCACGGCGCGCGCGCCACCGTCGTGCTCACGCCGGTGAACGCCGCCCGCAACAGGGCCGCCCTGGAGCACGCGGCGCGGGCGGGGCTCGCCGTCGACGTCGAGCGCTACACGGCGGCGCTAGGCCGGGAGGTGTGGGCGGTCGGGCCGCTCTGCCTCATCAACTCCGACGCCGACACGATGGCCGGCAGGGGCAACCGCGCGGCCATGGACGCTGAGCACGTCGTGTCCTGGCTCGACGCGCGGCCGGCGGCGTCCGTGCTCTACGTCAGCTTCGGCAGCATGGCGCGCTTGTTCCCGGCGCAGGTCGCCGAGCTCGCCGCCGGCCTGGAGGCGTCGCGGCGGCCGTTCGTCTGGGCGGTGAAGGAGGCCGCCGGCGTCGACGCGGAGTTCGAGGCCCGGGTGGAGGGCCGGGGCCTGGTGATCCGCGGGTGGGCGCCGCAGCTGGCCATCCTGTCGCACCGCTCTGCCGGCGGCTTCGTGACGCACTGCGGGTGGAACTCGACGGTGGAGGGCGTCGCCCACGGCGTGCCGCTGCTGACGTGGCCGCAGTTCGCCGACCAGTTCCTGAACGAGGCGCTGGTGGTCGACGTGCTCGGCGTCGGCGTCCGCGCCGGCGTGAAGGTGCCGGCCACGCACGCGGGGCTCGTGAGGCCCGGGGAGACGCTGGAGGTGCAGGTCGGGAGGGACGACGTGGAGAGGGCGGTGGCCGAGCTGATGGACGAGGGGCCGGCCGGCGCGGCGCGGCGGGCTAGGGCGAAGGAGCTTGCGGGTAAGGCGAGGGCCGCGATGGCTCAGGGCGGGTCGTCGGACATTGACGTCAAGAAGATGATCCGCCACATCGTCGAGCTCCAGCGGAAGCAGGGGGAGGACACCGCTGTTAGTGCGTCGTAGACTCATAGTATGAAATTGCAATACAGCGGGAGACGTAATGGATTAATCAGGAATGAATGGATTCATTCATTTGTATACGCCGGCACATGTTTGGTAGAGGGCTCTCGCTCCTGCCAAAATGACTGTCGTTTCTGCTCTTTTGGTAACAGTTTACACGAGCCTCGACCCGACATAAACTGGAAGTAGTTTTTTTTTATTTACCCATGCACGAGGAGAGAGATTTGATGTGATAAGTGAATAGAGAAGTCTGGAAGGAGAATTTTAAAAAGTTTGATGATTTGATGTGGAACTAAACACACCACACCCTGTGTCCGCAAATTCTAATGATGTGCCGTCATGCTGTTATATAACCTAACCAACTAGAAAGAGAGCGTGGAGGAGAAGGGTCGTGTTCGCCTTGACAAGTGGGCCCATGCCAGCATGGCATGTCACGTTGGCAAAACTTTCTGATGATCTTCTGTCAGGTTCACATTTAGTCAATGTATCATTATATGTTGCAAACATTATCTGTCGTTAAGGTTTCATGTAGTGGAGTTCCATCCAAGTTCGAGTACTCGGTTCACAACGGTGTCGTATTTTTCTAGATTTTTTCTATGTCGGTGCTGAGATTGGCCGACCAACCTCAACGCCTAACAGAATGCGCTGTGTCCCGTCCCTCACCGGTTGATGTCCAGAAGCGCACAATGACTCAAGGGATTTATCCTGGTTCCGGCCACGGGGCCGTACGTCCAGAAAGGCGTGCTCTTGGGCACTATACTATCTTGCACCGGGGTGCTTGCAGTGGGGGGCTACAAGCTCGGCGGGAGAGGAGGCGAGGCCTCCAAGTCCCTGTGTGAGTGGGTGATTGAGGCAGAATACCAATGTCGCGATGGGCGTGTGTGTGTTCTATCGTGAATGTGGTCCTCTTCGTTCCCTGTCCGTCTGCCCGCCTCCTTCCTCCTTTTATAGTCCAAGAAGGAAGGGTGGCGTACAAGGATGAGTACAAGTACAAGCACAGTACATGCTACAGGGGCGTGTATGGCACCGGGCTGTCTCTTATACACATCTAGATGTGTATAAGAGACAGATTTTACACTAG
>OAMR01000434.1:1149060-1198324 GCA_900205405.1 Echinochloa crus-galli | reverse complement strand
GTAAGTGAACTTCTGGCCCAATAATTTTATATAATTCGAAAATTAATGGTTCAGCTAAATGAAATTCTTGGTGTCTTAAATCCTTTTTATGTTACCATATCTGCTTGTTTTTATCAGTGGTCTGTTGATGCCAGCGTGCTTTAGCTAATCCCTTTTCTTTTGCCTGCAAATTATTTGCATAACAGTGTGTCCAGTGGCATGTAAACTGTAACTACATTGCCACTGGTTCTAGCGACAAAACTGTACGACTATGGGATGTTCAGTCAGGTGAATGCATACGGATGTTTATTGGTCATAGGAGTATGGTTTTATCACTGGCAATGTCACCTGACGGCCGATACATGGCCTCTGGAGATGAAGATGGAACCATCATGATATGGGATCTCTCTACTGGTCGCTGTGTTTCACCACTTCTAGGACACAGCTCTTGTGTGTGGACACTTGCTTTCAGGTAATCATTATACACTGTTGTAACTTCTGTATTTGATAGTATCACTCCAAGTCTCTTTTTTAACAGGAAGGAATCATTGTAGTTAAAAGCATGGCTTAACATGCTGTCCAGTCCAGCCACCCATAACCAGTTCAATGAGCAGGACTAGAAACATAGCAGGTTCATGTAACAGTTCAGTGTCAAGTTATAATTATTTGTAGTGCTATATCAAGAAATAAAATTGCGAAATATTTGTTTAATCTGTGTTGAGAGTATTTAATTTGAAGCCTGTGTAATTTTTCAAATGGCGATGTCTTGTAACTGGACAACTGGTGGTTTAACAATATTTAATTCCTTTTTGGCATACATCAATAGATCATGGATCCCTGTTTTCACAAGCAGTACAATTCATGTTGGGCTCTTGGCCAACATATTGACACTTAATATTACTATTAAACTAAAACTAATAGTCAAGGGCTTGAATTCTAGAACCAATGCATCTTCTTTTGAGGAGAACCTTAGCAAATGTCAATAGAGCCATTGGTTTGTTGCAATGGAATATGTATGCTGTTTCTTTCAGTGATGATTCATGATGTGTTCTGTGATGTTGTGTAGAACTGCATTTGTCTGTAATTTTAGCGAACACGGCGTGAGTTAATTATACAATCCAGCGAAATATATTCTTTAGTTGACATAGCCTGCTATTGTTTCAGCTGTGAAGGGGCATTGCTTGCATCTGGATCAGCTGATTGTACTGTAAAACTATGCGATGTGGCTTCCAGCACAAAAGCCCTGAAGGCGGAGGACACGTAAGTCCGTTGACATATAAAGATGCTGATCCATTCGAGCTTATACTTCTTACTCTGACTGCAAAAGAAAATCCTTGTCTTTCTATTAAACAGCAAAGGTAGTACACCTAACCGGCTGAGGTTGCTTAAAGCTCTCCCTACAAAATCAACTCCTGTTTATAGCCTGCGGGTGAGAAATGTTCTCATCTATTCAGCATCGTAAATTTAGCTTATGTTTTTTAAGGTGCAATGTAACTGAAGAATTAACTGATTTTTGGCCATTGCAGTTCTCTCGGCGGAACCTTCTATTTGCATCCGGTGCTCTCTCGCTGGGCTCGTCGTAAGCTGTGCATTGAGAAGTGAAACTGACTTTGTGGGTCTGCCTGTGGATTCTGTTGTAGAGCCTACACAATTTATTGAAGACCCCAAGTTCCCAACCAACCCAGCATGTAGCGTCTAAGGGTCTGTTTGGTTGAGGGTCAAGGTTGGATGGGATCATCCCATCCATGCCATCCACGGATGAGTCCATCCCATCACATGTTCGGTTCGTTGGATGGATGAAAATGGATGGGACCATCCCATCCTTTGTTTGGTTGGATGGATGAATATATACAACAAAGATATGATCATCTCTTTACATGATTGATGAGGTTAACTCTTTACATGGGTCCACATGTCATACTCTATGTAAATCACTTTTTATTTTTTTTTCGTCCCTTTTTTGTCCCCTCTCCTAGCTCGAGACGTTCGCCCGCCGAGGGAGAAGCTCGGCGGCGGCGCTCCCTCACAGCCAGCGTCGCGGGCGGCAGGCGGCCGCGGGCACAAGCGCGACGGCGCTCCCTCACAGCCAGCGCCGCAGGCGCGGGCGGCAGGCGGCCGTGGGCACAAGCGCGTTCGGCGATGCGCGGCGCACAGCGGCGGCCATGGCGCGGCGGCGGAGCCCAGTTCGACGGCCATGGCGAGTCGGCCGAGCCCAGTGCGGCGGCAGGCGCGTGCGCGGTGGTGACGACGACAACCGGCCGGACCTCGACGACGACGGCCGCGAGAGGCGCACAGGGACGCGGTCGGGGGCTTCAGTGAGATCTTCTCCAGGCTCGTCGACTCCGCCGCCCCCTCCTCGTCCCCGGCCGCCGGAGCGGCGACCCCGCCGTGGCCGTGATCCGCTCCGCCGCCAGCGGCAGGTCCGCCATGGCTCGCCTCCCGACCACGCCGGCGACGACGGGAGTGAGCCTGCCTAGATCCGGCGGGGTGGGCGCGGCGGCGGAGTGGAGGTGGGAGGACGCGGTGGTGGAAGAACGTCGGGCGCGCGCGGTGGACAGCAAGGGACGCGAGCTTGCGGCGGGGCAGGACGAGCGAGAGGGACGACGCCCCTCGACGCTGACGCCCATCCGCTCGATTTTTTGGGATGGAGTCATCCAGGATCTGTAGGGAATATTCTTTCAGTGTCAAGGCCATCCCTCCAACCAAACACCTCGAAAAGATGGATGGAATCATCCCATCCCTAATTTTCTCATCCCATCCCTCCAACCAAACACACTGGCCGCGATGCTCCGAAGCACGTGTAATGTTGTAAAAAATTACTAGGTAATTAGATTGTGTTCGTTCAAAAGAAATAGATTGTATTTTTTTATTTTAAAAATTGTGCTGATTTGAAAACATGATGAATGCTACTTTGTATAGGAGTGAACCCAGATAGTACTCATGTGCATTTTATTCCTACGATCCTGCATACAGAAAGTCATGCATCAGATTTGCAGCGAACCATTGGGTTTCTGTCACACCCGAGTTTACACAGAAACCCATTACGCCCACATGTCAGTATCGTATTCCCGCGCCCACTCTCCCTCTCCCTTCTGCAGCCAGCTCAACCAGGTCACTCCGTTAGGTACTCTGCACCCTCAGGCCAGATGCCTTCCAGCTGCAGCAGAGACGACACTGACCCAAAGGACCATGCCATAAGACAACTGTTCAGTAACTTCTTTTGCACTGGCATTTGACCAAGCGGTGTTCGTGATGCGGGGCACACGCCAAGCCTGCGGCGGACACGAGTCTGCGGTGAGGAAATTAACAGGACTGATAAAATTTTCTAGGCGTGGCGAGTCGTGGCGTATGATATGATGACCAGAAACCAAACATCCTCGTGTGAGCTGGACTCACGGAGTTCCCGGATGGATTGGGTCGAGGAACGGGATCGAGAGTCGATGGTCGATGCTTTAATAAATTGCGGTACGGAGGGGTATATCTCTTTAAGACGAAAATTCATAATATGGTACGTGAATCAAAAAGTGTCGGGTCGATGACCCTGGAACGTGGTATAAAAGAGTCATGAAAAATAGAAGAAAGGGAGAAAAAGAGAAAAGAAAGGAGCTACGTGGACCTTGATCCAGAGTTTACGACCCTATGAAGTGGGGACGATGATCCAGCGAGAATTGAAATGATAATCTATGGTGACCCCGATCCATAAATTAGGACGACGTTCCCGGATCGTGGAACGTGCCACCGACCCCGTTTCCTATTACTATAGGCTGGACAGTTTGTGTGCGCACTGTATGGCCCGCCGTCGTATTGAGCACTGATGCTAGATTGGTGCAGTATTTAACGTCGTCGCCATGGCCCACGTGTTAGGCTCCTAAACGAGGCGTAGGTAGTAGCCCTAGGCGTTCGAGTTACCCGATTATTTTGGGTCGGGTAAATCAAAATTCGGGTAATTCTGGACTCTGGACATACTATCGGACAAATGATTCTATCGTCGCATTTTAGAGTAGAACATTCTACCGCAATATGAAACCGTTTTTCGTGCAATATATATTAGGAATCCAGCTGCATAGAAAAACACAAGCTTGTAGCATCGGCAAATAAATTGCAACATTACTAGTCAACCCAAATTGTAGCATTCTAAACAACTATTGCAACATCAATAATCAATTTAAAGTAATATTACAACATCACCGTATGCCTATCAATAAAAAAAATACGTGTACAAACTCCCACCACAACATGCCAACATCCGTTATTAGGCTATAGTATCACTCCCACTGCAAGTCTGCAATATTATCGGAGGCATATTGCAACAAAGATATGCCTAGAACAAATTCCCACCGAAACACATCCATCATGAGATCAGAGGTACACACTTTGTGTTGGGAGAAACTTGGTTAGGCGTGACCACGGGATGAAGCAAATCCGTCCACAGTTACCCATAGTTAAGTGCCGTTGCCACCGCTGTGCCGGAACAGCCCTGTGCCCAGCACCCATCCCTCGATCATCTCCTGCGCGGCGCGGCCGTTGTCCGCCGGCACGAGGTGCCCTGCCCCGTACACCACCACGTTCGAGAGCGCGCCCGACCGCTGCACGTATCCCGCGAGCTCCCCGCCGCCCCGCGTCCGCCACACGGCGCGCTCGGCGGCGAGGAAGGCGGGCAGCCCGTCCCAGCCCACCTCGGCGAGCCACGCCTCCGTGGACACGACGCCGTCCCTGAGGTCGCGGATGCCCTGGTACAGCAGCACGCGCGTGCGCCGCAGCAGCGACTCCACCCGCGGCAGCACGCTCCTCATCACGTCCGCGTGCATCGCCACGCCCACCGCGCCGCTGCACTCCTCCCACGCCACGTCCCCGCGCGCCCCCAGCGCCGCCTTGGCCTCCGCCCGGTTCAGGAACTTGCCGACGGGGCCCGTCTGGTACGGCAGCTGCTTCGCCGCGTCGTAGAGCGTGGCCAGGCCGGTCGTGTTCTGCAGCCACGACAGCACCCGACCCCGCGCGTCCGACGCCTCGTGCCACCGCTCCGCGCGTGTCAGGGACACCGCCTCCGCCTGCAGCGCCTCCAGCTCCCGCTTCTGCCGCGCGTTGATGAGCCCCGAGAAGTAGGCCGAGTCCGCGTGCGTGGCGACCTGCGCGACGGGGTGCGTGAGCCCGTTGCCGATGGCCACGCCGCGGAGGTTGACGCGCAGCGCCTCCGGCAGGGTCGGGTTCGCCTCCAGGATGTGCGCCCCCGCGGCGGGGATGTACTTGCCGGCGTAGCTCTCGCCGGTGAGGAAGAACGGCCGCGCGCGGAAGCTGGGCTCGAGGGCGAAGAAGGACTGCAGCGCGGCGAGGATGTGCGCGGCGATGACGGACTGGTTGGTGGGGATGTCGGCGGGGGACGGCGCGGCGCTGAAGCCCGTGCCGAGCGGGCTGTCGATGAAGAGAAGCCCGAAGCGGCGGTTCCAGGCGAAGGGGTTGGGGGAGAGGGTCTCGGCGTCGGGGCTGACGAAGTAGGGGCCGAGCTCGAAGAAGTTGCCGAGGAGGCCGGAGCAGCCGGGCCCGCCCTGCAGCCAGAGGAGGAGCGGCGTGGAGGCCGGCGGGGTCACCGGGTGGGTGGCCTCGTAGAAGGCGAAGAAGAGCGAGGCGTTGGCGGGCGGGATGGGGAGGTAGCCCGACTTGGTCGGGAGCGCTTCATCGGGGAACACCGGTGCCGCCCCCGCCGCAGCTGAGAGCTGGATGGTTACTGCGAGGAAGACGACGATGAGCAGAGGACTCGCCGGAGCACCGGCCATGGAATGCCACGCCAAGCCTGCGGCGGACACGAGTCTGCGGTGAGGAAATTAACAGGACTGATAAAATTTTCTAGGCGTGGCGAGTCGTGGCGTATGATATGATGACCAGAAACCAAACATCCTCGTGTGAGCTGGACTCACGGAGTTCCCGGATGGATTGGGTCGAGGAACGGGATCGAGAGTCGATGGTCGATGCTTTAATAAATTGCGGTACGGAGGGGTATATCTCTTTAAGACGAAAATTCATAATATGGTACGTGAATCAAAAAGTGTCGGGTCGATGACCCTGGAACGTGGTATAAAAGAGTCATGAAAAATAGAAGAAAGGGAGAAAAAGAGAAAAGAAAGGAGCTACGTGGACCTTGATCCAGAGTTTACGACCCTATGAAGTGGGGACGATGATCCAGCGAGAATTGAAATGATAATCTATGGTGACCCCGATCCATAAATTAGGACGACGTTCCCGGATCGTGGAACGTGCCACCGACCCCGTTTCCTATTACTATAGGCTGGACAGTTTGTGTGCGCACTGTATGGCCCGCCGTCGTATTGAGCACTGATGCTAGATTGGTGCAGTATTTAACGTCGTCGCCATGGCCCACGTGTTAGGCTCCTAAACGAGGCGTAGGTAGTAGCCCTAGGCGTTCGAGTTACCCGATTATTTTGGGTCGGGTAAATCAAAATTCGGGTAATTCTGGACTCTGGACATACTATCGGACAAATGATTCTATCGTCGCATTTTAGAGTAGAACATTCTACCGCAATATGAAACCGTTTTTCGTGCAATATATATTAGGAATCCAGCTGCATAGAAAAACACAAGCTTGTAGCATCGGCAAATAAATTGCAACATTACTAGTCAACCCAAATTGTAGCATTCTAAACAACTATTGCAACATCAATAATCAATTTAAAGTAATATTACAACATCACCGTATGCCTATCAATAAAAAAAATACGTGTACAAACTCCCACCACAACATGCCAACATCCGTTATTAGGCTATAGTATCACTCCCACTGCAAGTCTGCAATATTATCGGAGGCATATTGCAACAAAGATATGCCTAGAACAAATTCCCACCGAAACACATCCATCATGAGATCAGAGGTACACACTTTGTGTTGGGAGAAACTTGGTTAGGCGTGACCACGGGATGAAGCAAATCCGTCCACAGTTACCCATAGTTAAGTGCCGTTGCCACCGCTGTGCCGGAACAGCCCTGTGCCCAGCACCCATCCCTCGATCATCTCCTGCGCGGCGCGGCCGTTGTCCGCCGGCACGAGGTGCCCTGCCCCGTACACCACCACGTTCGAGAGCGCGCCCGACCGCTGCACGTATCCCGCGAGCTCCCCGCCGCCCCGCGTCCGCCACACGGCGCGCTCGGCGGCGAGGAAGGCGGGCAGCCCGTCCCAGCCCACCTCGGCGAGCCACGCCTCCGTGGACACGACGCCGTCCCTGAGGTCGCGGATGCCCTGGTACAGCAGCACGCGCGTGCGCCGCAGCAGCGACTCCACCCGCGGCAGCACGCTCCTCATCACGTCCGCGTGCATCGCCACGCCCACCGCGCCGCTGCACTCCTCCCACGCCACGTCCCCGCGCGCCCCCAGCGCCGCCTTGGCCTCCGCCCGGTTCAGGAACTTGCCGACGGGGCCCGTCTGGTACGGCAGCTGCTTCGCCGCGTCGTAGAGCGTGGCCAGGCCGGTCGTGTTCTGCAGCCACGACAGCACCCGACCCCGCGCGTCCGACGCCTCGTGCCACCGCTCCGCGCGTGTCAGGGACACCGCCTCCGCCTGCAGCGCCTCCAGCTCCCGCTTCTGCCGCGCGTTGATGAGCCCCGAGAAGTAGGCCGAGTCCGCGTGCGTGGCGACCTGCGCGACGGGGTGCGTGAGCCCGTTGCCGATGGCCACGCCGCGGAGGTTGACGCGCAGCGCCTCCGGCAGGGTCGGGTTCGCCTCCAGGATGTGCGCCCCCGCGGCGGGGATGTACTTGCCGGCGTAGCTCTCGCCGGTGAGGAAGAACGGCCGCGCGCGGAAGCTGGGCTCGAGGGCGAAGAAGGACTGCAGCGCGGCGAGGATGTGCGCGGCGATGACGGACTGGTTGGTGGGGATGTCGGCGGGGGACGGCGCGGCGCTGAAGCCCGTGCCCAGGGGGCTGTCGATGAAGAGAAGCCCGAAGCGGCGGTTCCAGGCGAAGGGGTTGGGGGAGAGGGTCTCGGCGTCGGGGCTGACGAAGTAGGGGCCGAGCTCGAAGAAGTGCCGGTAAGGCCGGAGCAGCCGGGCCCGCCCTGCAGCCAGAGGAGGAGCGGCGTGGAGGCCGGCGGGGTCACCGGGTGGGTGGCCTCGTAGAAGACGAAGAAGAGCGAGGCGTTGGCGGGCGGGATGGGGAGGTAGCCCGATCTGGTTGGCAAGGCTTCCTTGGGGAACACCGGTGCGGCCCCCGCCGCAGCTGAGAGCTGGATGGTTACGAACCTTTCGGCTAGAATGACTAGATATTATTGGACGATCAAAATTGGATTCACAAAGTAATGTCTTGTAGTTTAGTTTCCAAGCAGGCTAAGTACCTTTGCAATACATGAAAACTAAGGAACCATGCAATGCCATGGCAGTGACTATGGCCTATGCCGTCCTACCTGTAAGTACTTACGTATCATGGACACTCTATAGATTATATACCTAATTACCCAAGAATGACATGAACCCAGAATGGTCTGGGTACAGAAATGGAGGTTCTCAAACGAAGAGGGAGCAGACTTTACTTGGTCTGATCTGATCCTACCAATTGAGGTTTGCTGTTGAAGTTCTTCGAGATTATTGGTCGAACATCCTTCGCATCAACGAGCGTCGCAAGGAATGGAAGCAGTTCCATCAACTCAACATCTGTGGGGTCATCAAACCAGCTCTTTATTGGTATGCCGTTGTCGACCTGAAGCTGGAAGACCTGAAGAAAATGTTAGCCTTGCACGGTTCAGCACCACAGAAAACATCAATCAAGAAGAGAACTACAATCCCCATGCACAGGCGAAGGCCAGAGATTTTAGGTCTAACGAGATCAGTAATCAGTTTCAAACCAGAATTCGTTGGTCAAAACTAGAAAACATAAACTCATTTGGTGATGAAATCTAAATTCAAATCTGACAGTAAAATTTACCTGAGGAGTATTGTCAACTATCACAACTTTTGCCAAGTCAACTCCGAAAATCGTCAAGTCTTTCGTGTAGCTACCATTGGAAAATGTACAAGATTCACGGTAAAAACGGCGTGAGATCAGTTTCTGGTCTGGATCGAGTTTATCTAGTAGAGGCTCAGCATAAATGCTCTCACTAGCTGTGAAAACGACAACCTCAAACATCTGAGCAACCCGGTGAAGGAACATCTCGAGGTGAGGCCTCTGCCTCACATATACCGTGTGATCTTCCATATTAAAGAATACTTGAAGGGTGAAGTCAAAATTATCGCAAGGTTGTAACTTTGAATGGACAAGGGTTTCTGCAAAGGAAAAATGGTTAGACTGTGACATAGCTTAGCTAAAAGTAAAAATGATTAACTACTATTGAGATAATAAGCTACTGAAATGGGTGTTACTTTGTCAAAGAGATCTGGCTCAGACAATCAACATAAAACTATATACTAATCTCTACTTCTATAGCTCCAAATGTTATAAAGAAAACAAAAGGAGATTGGATGCAAGCAAACTAAAATCATTGGATAATCTCCCTTCAAAAAGAAAAATCACAAGACTGGAAATCTTTCTAACTAGAAGGTTTGCAAAATTAAAGATAAGTAAGCTTACCATCCAGATCCAGCACAAGCATGATGTTTTTTGCGGTCAATGATGGACTGGATAAGTCGTCAGAATCGCCTAGTGAACCAATATCCATTAAATTCAGAAGACCTACAGGTAGTTCTTGATTATCAGTATATTCATTTCCTGTCACAATGCAAGAGGTGGAGCTGCACTCATTATCTGAATCTGATGGTTTGTTTTTAAGGTAAAAGCTAGTGCAATCAACTGTAACACTGCAACCAGCATCATCAGCATCCCTTGTTTTATTTGGAGATGGGGAAGAAATGCTCATCTCTACCACATCAGCAGCATCCACACACTCATTATAAGGAGCACAATCATCATTTGCAAAATCCATCAGAGTATTGAATTGCTCAGCGGGAAAGCTTTCAGGGAAATACATGTCCAAAACATCCCAGATTTGCAGTTCCGTTGAACTGTTCCCTTCGAAAGTGTCACTAAGAATTAGCTGAAGAAATTCTGAGTTGTCATATGTAGCTGCAGTGACAGGAAAGGAATAAATGATTGCTGTGGACCTACGAAACTGATTAGAGTCAAGAAAAATCATTATGGATGGACAAATTCAGAACTGGGATAACCTGCACCACTGTGATACATTGCTTTTGCCTGAAGATCATTCTGTTTCCAATCAGGTGAGAATACAGTTTCAGGGTCTGGCCAGCATGGTGCCAGTGTCGGAACCTGAAGACCACACATGATTCAATAGTGTATACTTGAGGAAGTAAATAAAGGAGGATATGGCTATAGAAAATGAAAAACTGCAAACATTCTACGAACTTTTAGATGTACCACGAAAAGAAGGAAAACTGAAAAAAAGGTGATTACCAATGATCCATAATCACATGGTACGAGTGGATGTAAATTGGTCATCTCTGCACTAGAATCATCCCGTGAGAAATGGCCTTCAGCAGTTCCAATATTATGTTTTGATGCTTCGTTACTGGAACATCCTACAGAGAACATCAATGTAGCTTGTAAAAATAGGAAACACAAATTACTAATTTATTGGATATACATGATTTCTATTACATGACCTGCCTCAACTTAATAGATTCCCATTGAACTGATTTCTATGAACATGCCCAAACCTGAGCAATGTGCATTGTTCACTACTAAATGACCTTATTTCTCTGGGAAAGTGTTTATTTTGGCACAACCACAGTACGTAATTTAAGTTCCGTAGCAATATAGTAATGATCCAGATGTTCCCCAAGAATGTTTCTGCTTTCTGAGAGTTGAAAGGCATTAACCTGAGTCTAACACAGTGGATTTTGTGATGACTTACCATGTTGCTGATTCAATAGTGCTGACGCCCTTGATGTTTGGTCAAACGTTCCCTTTTGATGATGATGATCTTTCAAAAATCCTGTAGTTATACCAACTGAATGGGGTTCCTGCGTTCCTAAACAGTCCATTCTTTAACATTCTATTCTTCCTTAATGTGCAATTGCAAAAGGCATGCTGAAAGAACTGCAGTTCCAGTAGGAAAAAGACCAACTGCTGAACATAAACATCACTTGAAAAATTAGTGAAGATTTCAACCAATAACTATCTATGTACTACAGGGTACAGACTAACAAGTTACTGGAAAGACGTAGTTTACATATTTTTTAGAAAAAAGAATTTATAACAAGTAACTTTAACAGTATGCACAACAGCTTTGGTAAAAGGCCTAATTCTTTCAAAATCTGATGTATCTTATTCATTCTGTCTTAGCAGGACTAATGTTGTCTACATTGAAAGAAATTAGGTGGCATAGTTCAGGGAAAACCTGATAAGCGAAATTAAAAAGAAGTACCAAAGGCTATTTTTATCAGGAAATATCTGGGAAAGAAAAGGGAAATCTAAGTTTTGAAATTGTTTATCCCTCCCGCCTCAGCTACTCTGCTACTCGACCTCCATCTCCATCTGCAGAAAGTGAGTGTAAAACACGGTGAACTGTTAACGGAATGATCCTCCACGGATTGTGGATTTGTGGTGGTGCCCGTTGCACCAGACCTTGATGTGACTAGGGCCCCTAAAGGCCACCAGCCAGGCAGCCAGCCAACCATCCTCTACACATTCAGCATGCCTGAACCTCCGTAACCAAGTACTCGATCCATATGAAAAAAGATTGTTGTTCCCCTTATTATATTCTGGTAGAACGAGAGGCCAAGGAATTCAGAGCAGAAACTAGCGCAGTTTCGCAGGAGAACGCCTCGCAAGCGGGAACAACCGAACTCCCTAAGACCACGTCAAAACGCGCGATTTCTTCTCGCATTCCAAGTCAAGTTACTTGGTCTCCGCCTCTCCGCAAGCAGGTAGACCTGGTCAGCGCGGCCCCAAATTCCCTTCCTTTCCCCACACCGCCCCGGCACTCAAACGACATCGTCGGAATTTCAAAAATTAGCAGCATGTGGAAAACCAATCTAGTAACATCCATCGTTCGAGTAGACGAAACCACATGCTATACGCTCGCCAAACATTGAATCGCAAGTTCACGGATCCTAAATCACCGAGTGAGACGAACAGAGAGCCGGGGAATTAAGGATTACGCAAGCAACAGACCGCTCGACATGGAGGGCGAGATGGGAGGAGGAGACGAGAGGTGCGCTCACCGAACAGCTCGCGCTCTGCTTGGCTGCGCCCCTTTACCGGCTTCTCCGCTCTCCCAGGTCGCCGTCGACGTCTCGACGAGGTGGTGACCACCCCCTCGTCGGCGACGAGGGCTGGAGCCAGGCAGAAATGGAGCGAGGGAGCGGCGGAACACGGAGAAACGAGGCCAGAAGGGGAGGGGTTATTTAATTATTTGCCATCGTTACAGATGGCCATCCTTCAAATGCCAGTTTTAAGATAGCAACTACAGCATCACCATCGTGCGTTGCAATGGCTAACAGAATTGCCACTTTTGCCTACGGGACGTGCCATGTCCGCACTTGACTGTGTATCCGACGTGGCCAAGTGGCGCGAAATGACCCTACTGCCCCTCACTTCTCTGTCTCTCACGCCTAGCTGGTTTTGGGCCGATTCCAGGCCGGCCCAGTTTATCTGTCCCCCTCCAACTCTTCTCCTCGGTGCAGATCTGCTCCCTGAACTTTTTCTGCCGATGCACCGTTCCTCCTTCTTCCTCCCCGCGAGAGCACGCGTGCGGAGCAGGCGTTAATGGCGTCGCGCGCGCGTCGTCGGTCATGGAGCGCCTGCGCTCCCTGGGCCTCTACCGCTTCCGCTCCGGCGACTTCCCGCCCGAGTACAAGTAAAACCACCGCCTCTCCGCCGCCGGGACAGACGACATCACTAGGAGCCGGTCCGAGCCGGTCGCGAGGCCGCCGCCGGTTTGCAAGGCCATTAATAACAATGAGGACGACGCGGTGGTCAGGATGGCGAAGAAGCCGTGGAGATCGGAGGTGAAGAAGCTGGAGCTCGCCCCGGCGGCGCGAGCCGCCTCGTTCGACCGACGCGTCAGGCTCTGGCTCCGGCTCCCATCACCTCGCCTCCGCCGCCGTAGACGAGTGGCGCCGCAAGGACGGCGTCGCCAGCGCCGACTCCTCGGCGCACAATCTAGCGGATGCTGCCTTCGCGTGCGCAGGAGACGACGGCGGGAGGTTGAAGAAGGTTCGGCATGCGGGGCCCATGCGTCAGTGAAAGGAGGAAGGAGAATGAGATGGCTGAGATGGCTAACACAAAAAAACACAAGGGCATTAGGGTCATTTCACGCCGCTCATCCACATCGGAGGTACGATCACTCGCCGACATGGCATGGCACGTCAGCAAAGGTGGCAAATCTGTAAGCTATTGGAGACGATGGCAATAGTGTTGTTGCCATCCTAAAACTGGCATTTGAAGGATGACTATCCGTAACGGTGGCAAATAGTTAAATAACCTTCGGGAGAGGCGGCTACCTCACGGCAGCGATGAATTAGGCCAGTCTCAGTGCAGGATTTCATCACACGGTTACCAAGACCAGAATCTATGAAACCGTGCCAAATGAGTTTCATGGTGATAAAACTCCTCTCACATCTCATGAAACTCTTCACTCTCTCCTCTACCACATCAGCATATTTAATGCCATGAAACTCCCATGAAACCTCCACCGAGACTGGCAGCGAGTATTATAAGCCAGGTCAGTCGGCGAAATGCCAGTACACATCAGCATATTCTGACATGTGGGAGAGAGAAAGTAAGAGAGAGAAAAAAGCGAGCGTCTGGACGTTCGCTCACCGCCGGTGAAACGCAGCTGATAGGCAGCTGACAGCTTCTCTCCTGCTCCGGTTCTTCCACGTCGCAGTTTAGTGACTCAGAGCATTAAATGGCCATGGGCCCCGTCACTACCGCTCGGCAGGTCGGGTGAGCTGGAACCTGTTACAGCCGGCAAGCGGGCGTAACTATTAACCCTGCTCTTATACCGCCGCAGTCTGGAAACCCGCCTGACAAGTGGAACGATGACTTGTGGTCCCACATGGAAGCGTGCCGGTGCGCTCGCTCTCTCTTTCTCTTTGTTGACCGGACTGGACCGGACCCAATTAGTTTTGTTGTTTTTTTATTAGAAAAAATCTCTACTCCTAATAATTACATTCTGGGGAACCTCGTCCGCACCCTCCATCGCTCCACCAATCTCCCTCCCACGTGCGATTCTCCTAACCGTCGAAATCCAATCCCACGGCTGCGATCTCTCCTCTCGAGCTACCTCGGTAAAATTCAGGATAATTACCCCTCTGCCACCGCAAAACAGCCAACCGGTCATTTTCTTTTCTACCGCTCCCCCTCCCGACCTCTCGTCAAACCCACCCATCCACATCCAGCCGCCGGCCCCCGCCCCCATCGATCTCCCCTGCCGGCGCCGCCCAGGCCCCCTCCCCTTCGATCTCTCGCGCCGCCCCACCGTCCCCGTCGATCTCGCCCCCCTCGGTTTCTGGTCCTGCACTCCCTCTTCTACCTTGTTGTGTGCCGTGGGACCAGGATCACGGCCGCGTGCAGACCCCTAATTGGCTCTGCCGGCGAGGCTCCTTGCCCCTCCGGGAGTGCGCCAGACGCCGCCGATGGGCACTCCTCTGCGCTCCAGCAGAAGGTGTAGCACCTCGCTTTTTCTTGATCTAATCCATTTGTTAGGGTTTGGTGTCAGGAGGCCGGGTCTCGATCTGTCACGTTCGCATATGTTTTCCTGCTTCTTCGTGTGTGTAGTTTGAGGATTGCCATCGATGGTGCAGGCGGTGCTCTCCAACAAGTAAGATATACATGCCAAGTCTAGCCTTTTGTCCTTTCCCCACTGTATACAGTGTGTTTGTTGAATCTTCTAATAGAAGACCATATACAGGAGAACCCTGTGTTCCCTATCTCTTTGTGCTTGTTTTTGTTAAGTTTAGAATACCGTAGTGTTAGTCATTCAGTTAGTGATCAGCTGAGCTATTCAAGGTTGTTAGTAGGTCATGGTCTTTAGGAAGTAGTGACAGTCGTTTTAATTGTTCTCCTCAATTCGTGTCCATCATCCTGAGTTGAGAGACCTTACAGGCCAATTTTGCCATTACCTTGACACAGCAAAGATTTTCATGCTTTTTAAACTCATTTGTTAGTAGTTTCTCAATGCAAGTAATATTTCTTTTTATAATGTTGGACTGCTCGACATGTGTGATCTGCTTGTTGCTGTGCCATAGAGAACACTTGAAAAAGCCAAGTTGGGTCCCCAAACATAATTCATCTGTCCATCTTATTATTTTCTTCTAATACAATATTTGGCAAGTTACCGAACAATTTAGTTGATTGGTATTAGGATCTGGAATTAGTAGCCTGCAATTTTCAGTGAGTGCTCGATAAAACTGTTCGTTGTTCACTGTCTAGCAATACACAATTCTCTCCCAAATGTTTTTACATTTATTTTGTGCCTTTATTCCTTTCTTGCACCCATTCAGGTCATCTTTTTGTCAGAACACCAGTTCACTCATATGCTTCATGCTTGGCAACTTGCCAAACAGATTAGTTGACTGCTTTCAGGATTTGGAATATTAGTCGTGGCTCATTCTTTTTTACATAATTAGTAAAGAATAAAGGCATGCCGAATCAAATTATTTCGGCATGGATCCCTGGCTGATTTATATAACTTGGCCACGCATATCGAAATGGTTGACGCGCTCTGTAGTTTTAAAAAAGTTATATTATTGGGGGTTCAATGAGTTGTCACTGTCTTCATTAGGAGGTGCCACAAGTTAATTCAGAAGCTTTGGACAAGTTAATTAGGATCTGTCATGTGAATGCTAAAACTATGATCTGCTTTTTTTAACGTCAAAATACTGGCGGACGCCTGAGATTAACTCCCCCCCGCGTCGGACGACCAACAACGCCCCACTCCACTACCCCCCGCCCCACAACGTCGCCCTACGCCCCGGACCCCTACGCCAAAACCCCGCCCCGCAGCCAATCCCCTCGCCTGCATACTCCATTACCGCCGCCGCCAGGGAACCCATCTCCTCAATCTCTGCTCCGTCTCTTCTTGCAGGTGCTCAGCGACCGCAGAAGCGCGCCATCTACGACCGGTACGGCGAGGACGGCCTGAAGGCCGGCGTATCCGCTCGGCTGGACCACGCTGGATCACGTACTGGCCATAACACATGTTGAGGATGTTCGGGGGAGGATGTTTATCCATATTGCAAGGCCATTTGCTAGAAGAAATCCTACTTCTCCTCCATTGGACTCTCTGACTTTTTGAGAAGACGCCGCTCTTAGCCCATGCGAAGGTGTCCATGGTGCTCAGATTTTTCTGTATGTTCAGTCCTTACCTCTCTCCAATTTATTATTAGTGATGATTTGATTGCCTTTCTAGGAAGACCTAATTGTTGTTTGATGTTCCATCCTTCCCTCTCTTCTAGCATATTACATGTTTCTTCATAGTCAATTAGCCCATGGATATATTAAGCTGCGATGTCTCACTTGGAGCCTACAGTAGACATCCATTAAGCAACAGAAAGATTTAATTACTTTATGCATGATATGTTTGCAATACACATATCTGTGTGCTGGTACGTAATACTCATATCTGGTAGGCAATGTGAATTACCAGGTTGGGTGTAGGAATGGTAGGCAAGGTGAATTATCAGGTAGACAATGGTAATGCTTGCATCATTGAATTTTTTTCAGAAATCCAAATGATGGGTGTGAAAACCAGGTAGGTCAATCTAGACAATATATGGTCCCAAAAATATGTGAGTTTGCACTGGACAGTGGAGTGTGCACTGTGGAGCACTATGTCGTGCTCTTACCTGAAGTATGAATTTCAGGGATACATGTCTGGGCTTTGGCTTATTCCTTGTTGCCTTCTTTGTCTGCATGTTGAGATCTGAGACCAGTGCTTGTTAGTACCTTGCCTTATACTATTTGGTAAATATATTTTTATCAATCTGGTGTGAGCCTTCTTTTTTTTTGAGGCAATCTGGTGTGAGCCTTGGGCAAGTTAGTTTTCTGAGATCACTATAAGTGGATACTATAGTTTTGTTTCATATCCTGAATCAATGCTTCTGAAAATAGTCACATCATGTCTGCTTGATGTGGGGGAGGTTAAATATCTCTGTGTACAAGAGTCACCCCATATTACCTTGTGTTAGCTGTTCAACCATATACAAAGTACAAACTAATAAACCAGAATATATGATACCCTGCTTTTGGATTATACACTTGGCATGTGTTTTCTTCAAGGATCAATCCTCACATAATATTCATTGGGTGTTTCCGACAGGGAGTTAGAAGAGAGGTCGACAATCATGCAAAGGTTTTGAACAAGTTTTAGGTTCTCAGAGAGAAGGTACCTCAAGATTCGGAGGTGGGCTTCGAGTTTTTTCAGTAAGCGGTCTTCTTGTCCAGTTCAAATGTGAGCCCCTTGCCGAACAGACTCCGGAGTTCAAAACCAGAGATAACTGAACTGACAGAGGAGAGTTAACTATTGAGTGAATCTATCGACCACACAGGGCTCCAAGTCACAATGTACGCCTTGTTAGATACAGCTCTGCCTACAGAACAGCTCCCAATGCACCTCTGCCTACAGCGCGCGGTGGCGCTCGCCTGCTTCGCGGCGTTCCCAGCACCAACCTCTTTTTCCTACGCCAAGTTCCGGCAAGGCAGCCGAGGGTATTACCCATCGCAATCGTAGAATGGTGAGAGTCAACATCAAGTTCACAAATGTGCTAAGTTTTAAAGAAATGTCATTTTGATGGTATATATCTGTAATTATATCATTTAATAGTATGTATCCAAAGAATAATTCTTTTAATGGTATAAATCTAAGTCTTGGGACGTGCAAACACAAGACTATCTTGTTCATTTGAAACATAGTTGTGGTTGATTTTGATATAGCAAGATATACTTTAATTATGTTTGGTAGTTGTGAAGCTTGAGTATGCAATGTTTGTGCCTTGTCTCAAAGAATATTTTTTAGATCGATACTATTTTGTTTATGCTCTATGTATTGCACCGTAACAACACACGAGCACTCAACCACGGTTGCCAACCATTCATGTCTTTGCAAAAAATAAAAGTACTACCTTTTATGAACTTTGGTGCGACCCTACAGTCGTCATTTAAATTTTGTGTGTAATCTATTTATCCTTACTTCATGTATCATAGCCGTAGCAACGCACGGGCATTTACCTAGTGGAACCCAATAGTTAAGAAGCATGGAAAAGTAGTGATCTACATAACACGGCGTGTGTTTGTCTATCTGGTCCCAAATGGTATAAAGTCATTTTGAACGATGACAAAATACGAGATAAAATTTTCCCTAGTCTATAAATCAATACCATGTTGATATTGATGGATCACTTTTTTTTTTTTGCGATTAGGCTGCTCCTAAGTGAGTAGTGGTCCTACTCGTTTAGTAGGGTGTTGTATAGAATGTTTCATTGATGTGAGTACTGAGTAGTAAGTAAAGAAGATGAGGGGGAGAGAGAAAGAGTAAAAGTTTTATCATAAATAAAAAAAAATTGTTAAGCTAAATCCACCATAATATTTATTTGGTACCGTGGGTATCAACGTATTATTTAAAAAGTTGTCAAAGTCAGGTTAGTTCGATTATGAAAAAATTAAAACAACCTAGATTTTAGAATATAGAAAATACGACTGCCATGTCTCATATATCCTACACTTATTGGAAACCGTCAGCGTAAGGTACTGCACTGGGCTGGATCTACTTCATGATAATAGCGCAATGTTTGGGCCAAAACAATAACCAACACTTCTAGCAGCCTTGCACAGCACAAAGAAAAACATATAAATTAGTATTATGCATAGGAGAGTTGTTTCCAATATATATAGGCAGATCTTGAAAACAGTAGTAAGATATGGTGAACCAGGAGTAGCCTTTGTTTACTCAGTTATCCTTGATCTGCCATAGTAATTTGAAAGCAAAATGTTTCACCAAGATGGAGCTGCACCGCACCCGTGTATACATAGTAGTAGGTTGCAGCGTTGCAGCAACACGGACGCACGACTTACTGCCAGAGATACAGATAAAATAGCTCGCCAAGATCAAACGGCAAATAAAAGGGCCTATGAAACCGTTCGTGCAACGACACTTCATTTCAAAAATCCTGATGGACATGAGGATGGAGGAGCCTCGCTCGAAAACACACACCTCCCATCTCAGTAATAATAACTATCAGTTTATCACTGATCATTTAACTAAAGTGGCAAGTATATATATACGCCGGCCGGCCTCGAAAACTCAGCAATAATAATGCTCATGCATTCTCATTGGGTGCGTGTGCTGGCCCTCGTACGTGGTGATCACCGTGGAGGGGTCCTGGTGCGACCGCTCGACCCGCTTCTTCACCCCGCACCGCGCCGCCGTGCACCGGTAGTAGCTCCGAGGGTACGAGCTGTTCTTCACGGCCTTCTGCCCGTACTTGCTTCACGGCAAAATGTTTCCCAACCGGTGCTAGCACCGGGTCAAATAACCGGTGCTAAAGGTGGGAGTACTAGCCAAAAATATTTGCATATTTGCGTGTTACGGGATTCGAACTCGAGACCTCTTGGCTCGCGCGCACCCACCTAACCATCTCACCTACGCAGCACATATGATAGAATAGAAGATGCGCTCCTTTTGAAGTAGCATGTAACACCCTCATTAACACCGGGTCGTATTTACGAACCGATGCTAAAGGGCCTTTAGCACCGGGTCGTAACACCACCCGGTGCTAAAGGAGGGGAACCCTTTAGCACCGGTTGGTAACAACAATCGGTGCTAAAGGGGACTTTTAGCATCGGTTGGTGTTACCAGCCGGTGCTAAAGAGTTCCCGAGGGCGCCTCAATTTTGCACCCGATGCTAACGTTATATTAGCACCAGATCTTGAGTGCACCGAGGCATATAAGGGGTGAGTTATTCTTGTAGTGCGCCACCGGTAGCCGTCCTCGAGGTGGTCGACCTCGCTCTTGGTCATGAATGTTGGGAATATGCCCAAGAGACAACTGGATTCGATCCACTAGTCTTAATGGGCCACAAATGTTGTGAAGCCCATTACCAGGGAAAGGGGTGCTTTATTTATTAGTCCCATATTGCTAATGGAACATGGTGTGAAGAATTTCATCCAAATAAATAGAGACCAAACCCCTCCTGAGAAAGACACGACTTCCAAGCAATAGTTGCTTTTCTCCCCATCGTGCTCGTGGTTTGTTGGAGAAAGAGTTTCTCAACAGCGAGAAAAGTAGACAGAAGGTGTATCTTGAAGAAATTCGAGATGAGCCTATGAGGCAAGACTTTACGAGTGATGCTAATATAGCAGAACGAGTTGAGGCACCTGTGGTAAGAGAAGAACCGCCACAACCACGAAGGTCGGAAAGGCCACGTCGCGAAACACAGAAAATGAATCTCCTAGTTACGGGAGAGCGCGACATATTGTTGATGGACAACGATGAGCCTAGGACCTATGCGGAAGCTATGATGGACCCAGATTCCGAGAAATGGCAAAGTGCCATGAGATCCGAGATAGATTCCATGGGGCAAAATCAAGTTTGGAACTTAGTTGACCCGCCTGATGGTGTGAGACCCATCGAGTATAACGCAACCCTTGCTGAGAAAAATGCTTACAAGAAGGCATGTGATGTCAATCTTGAAGTGAGCTGCCTTATGCTTGCTTGCATGGAACCCGAGCTGCAGATGCAGTTTGAGACAAACCATGAGGCGCACGATATGATCGAGGCGCTTAAGGACATGTTCCAAACTCAGGCCAGGACTGAAAGGTTCAATGTCTCAAAGGCCTTTGTGGAAACCAAGCTAGCAGAAGGCGCAGCTGTAGGGCCACATGTGATCAAGATGGTTGGTTACTCACAGAGGTTGGAGAAGCTAGGCTTCCCACTTGGCCCAGAGTTAGCCACTGATTTTATTCTAGCATCACTTACGGGAATCCTGTTGGGAATATGCCCAAGAGACAACTGGATTCGATCCACTAGTCTTAATGGGCCACAAATGTTGTGAAGCCCATTACCAGGGGAAGGGGTGCTTTATTTATTAGTCCCATATTGCTAATGGAACATGGTGTGGAGAATTTCATCCAAATAAATAGAGACCAAACCCCTCCTAAGAAAGACATGACTTCCAAGCAATAGTTGCTTTTCTCCCCATCGTGCTCGCGGACCTAGCAGTCCGGTGCGCGACGTTTCAATCCTCGTACGTGTGGATACCTCGGAGGTGCTGCGCTTGGAGCACAAGGACGAACCGCACGTGCAGGACCAGACGGACGTAAGCAACTGCACTGCACTGCCACTTCGACGCGTTCGTCTACATCAAGACGGCTTCCGCTGCAACTGCGCGTCTAGTGGTAACAATCTGTGATCTATAACTGCTGCTGTTCCTAATTTTGGGTGAACGAGTTTTGTGTGAGCTAGCGTAGCCTCCATCGTTACCCAACAGTGGTACCAGAGCCGTAGCTGTTTCGTTATAGATTCGGATATATGCATATAGAGATATGCTTGGATGTAGATTAGTCTCTGATCGGTTTGTGATCTCCACTATGATGGTAGTGTAACGAATTACTCCTACCGGTCGGAATTCCGCCACCGGAGTTAAGTGATACACACAAACCCAGTCATGGTGAGATATAGACCAATTGGATTGGTCGAATCGAACTTAGATCAATGACCGCGTCGCATGTCGATACACGACGGTGTTGATTGGATCCACTATGATGGTAGTGTAACGAATTACTCCTACCGGTCGGAATTCCGCCACCGGAGTTAAGTGATACACACAAACCCAGTCATGGTGAGATATAGACCAATTGGATTGGTCGAATCGAACTTAGATCAATGACCGCGTCGCATGTCGATACACGACGGTGTTGATTGGATCCACTATGATGGTAGTGTAACGAATTACTCCTACCGGTCGGAATTCCGCCACCGGAGTTAAGTGATACACACAAACCCAGTCATGGTGAGATATAGACCAATTGGATTGGTCGAATCGAACTTAGATCAATGACCGCGTCGCATGTCGATACACGACGGTGTTGATTGGATCCACTATGATGGTAGTGTAACGAATTACTCCTACCGGTCGGAATTCCGCCACCGGAGTTAAGTGATACACGTAAACCCAGGCATGGTGAAATATAGATCAATGTGATTGGTCGGATCGAATTTAGGTATATTGACGGTAGCGATAACGGCGGACGGTCCGTGCAAGAACGCCATGATCAGAATGGAACCTTTGAGAACTTGACTCTCAGTAGCCAAGAGGTGATGCAGGTGTGGGTGGAGTATGATAGAGAGAAGACACAGATTGACGTCACCATGGCTCCTCTAGCTATGATCAAACCTAGGAGATCAACAGTGTCAGCCATCTACAACCTCTCAGATGTGCTCACCGATGTGGCGTACATCGGCTTCTCATCATCAACAGGCAAGATCAACACACAACACTATGTTCTTGGCTGGAGCTTCGCCATGAACAACCCTGCTCCATCCATTAATGTAACCATGCTTCCAAAGCTTCCACAACATCATCTAAAGGGTCGGCGATCTTGGGTGTTAGAGGTAGTCCTGCCCATAGGAACTACAACATTTCTCCTGTCATTGGGAACCATTGCTTTCTTGGTCGTGCGGAGGCATTTCAAGTATGCGGAGGTCCGAGACGACTGGGAGTTGGAGTTTGGTCCACACCGCTTCTCATACAAAGATTTGTTCCATGCGACGGGGGAATTTGAGAACAAAAATCTTCTTGGAGTTGGAGGATTTGGCAGAGTGTACAAAGGGGTGCTCCCGAGATCAAGATTGGAGATAGCCGTGAAGAGGGTGTCGCATGACTCCAAGCAAGGCATGAAGGAATTCATAGCAGAGATTGTCAGCATAGGATGTCTTCAGAACCGTAATCTCGTCCAGTTGCTTGGCTATTGCCGGCGCAAAGGTGAGCTCATCTTAGTATATGAGTACATGCCCAATGGAAGCTTGGATAAATATCTTCATAATAGCAAAGAGGTTAACTTTGTGTTGAGTTGGACTCAAAGGTTTCAGATCATCAAGGGAATTGCATCTGGGCTGCTGTATCTCCATGAGGAGTGGGAGAAGGTGGTTGTTCACCGAGACATCAAGGCAAGCAATCTTCTCCTTGATGATGGGATGAATGGACGATTGGGTGATTTTGGCCTTGCAAGGCTGTATGACCATGGTGTCGAGCCACAAACTACACATGTGGTTGGCACCATAGGTTACCTTGCTCCAGAGCTAGCACGCAGCGGAAATGCCACTCCTCCTACAGATGTTTTTGCCTTTGGTATGTTCATCCTTGAGGTCACCTGTGGTCAAAGGCCTGTCAATCACCAAAACACGCAAGATAGTCAGGTCATGTTGGTTGATTGGGTGCTTGACAAGGTGCAGAAAGGATCGTTCCGTGATACAGTGGATGCTAGGTGTTGGAAATATGCCCAAGAGACAACTGGATTCGATCCACTAGTCTTAATGGGCCACAAATGTTGTGAAGCCCATTACCAGGGGAAGGGGTGCTTTATTTATTAGTCCCATATTGCTAATGGAACATGGTGTGGAGAATTTCATCCAAATAAATAGAGACCAAACCCCTCCTAAGAAAGACATGACTTCCAAGCAATAGTTGCTTTTCTCCCCATCGTGCTCGCGGACCTAGCAGTCCGGTGCGCGACGTTTCAATCCTCGTACGTGTGGATACCTCGGAGGTGCTGCGCTTGGAGCACAAGGACGAACCGCACGTGCAGGACCAGACGGACGTAAGCAACTGCACTGCACTGCCACTTCGACGCGTTCGTCTACATCAAGACGGCTTCCGCTGCAACTGCGCGTCTAGTGGTAACAATCTGTGATCTATAACTGCTGCTGTTCCTAATTTTGGGTGAACGAGTTTTGTGTGAGCTAGCGTAGCCTCCATCGTTACCCAACAGTGGTACCAGAGCCGTAGCTGTTTCGTTATAGATTCGGATATATGCATATAGAGATATGCTTGGATGTAGATTAGTCTCTGATCGGTTTGTGATCTCCACTATGATGGTAGTGTAACGAATTACTCCTACCGGTCGGAATTCCGCCACCGGAGTTAAGTGATACACACAAACCCAGTCATGGTGAGATATAGACCAATTGGATTGGTCGAATCGAACTTAGATCAATGACCGCGTCGCATGTCGATACACGACGGTGTTGATTGGATCCACTATGATGGTAGTGTAACGAATTACTCCTACCGGTCGGAATTCCGCCACCGGAGTTAAGTGATACACACAAACCCAGTCATGGTGAGATATAGACCAATTGGATTGGTCGAATCGAACTTAGATCAATGACCGCGTCGCATGTCGATACACGACGGTGTTGATTGGATCCACTATGATGGTAGTGTAACGAATTACTCCTACCGGTCGGAATTCCGCCACCGGAGTTAAGTGATACACACAAACCCAGTCATGGTGAGATATAGACCAATTGGATTGGTCGAATCGAACTTAGATCAATGACCGCGTCGCATGTCGATATACGACAGTGTTGACTGGATCCACTATGATGGTAGTGTAACGAATTACTCCTACCGGTCGGAATTCCGCCACCGGAGTTAAGTGATACACGTAAACCCAGGCATGGTGAAATATAGATCAATGTGATTGGTCGGATCGAATTTAGGTATATTGACGGTAGCGATAACGGCGGACGGTCCGTGCAAGAACGCCATGATCAGAATGGAACCTTTGAGAACTTGACTCTCAGTAGCCAAGAGGTGATGCAGGTGTGGGTGGAGTATGATAGAGAGAAGACACAGATTGACGTCACCATGGCTCCTCTAGCTATGATCAAACCTAGGAGATCAACAGTGTCAGCCATCTACAACCTCTCAGATGTGCTCACCGATGTGGCGTACATCGGCTTCTCATCATCAACAGGCAAGATCAACACACAACACTATGTTCTTGGCTGGAGCTTCGCCATGAACAACCCTGCTCCATCCATTAATGTAACCATGCTTCCAAAGCTTCCACAACATCATCTAAAGGGTCGGCGATCTTGGGTGTTAGAGGTAGTCCTGCCCATAGGAACTACAACATTTCTCCTGTCATTGGGAACCATTGCTTTCTTGGTCGTGCGGAGGCATTTCAAGTATGCGGAGGTCCGAGACGACTGGGAGTTGGAGTTTGGTCCACACCGCTTCTCATACAAAGATTTGTTCCATGCGACGGGGGAATTTGAGAACAAAAATCTTCTTGGAGTTGGAGGATTTGGCAGAGTGTACAAAGGGGTGCTCCCGAGATCAAGATTGGAGATAGCCGTGAAGAGGGTGTCGCATGACTCCAAGCAAGGCATGAAGGAATTCATAGCAGAGATTGTCAGCATAGGATGTCTTCAGAACCGTAATCTCGTCCAGTTGCTTGGCTATTGCCGGCGCAAAGGTGAGCTCATCTTAGTATATGAGTACATGCCCAATGGAAGCTTGGATAAATATCTTCATAATAGCAAAGAGGTTAACTTTGTGTTGAGTTGGACTCAAAGGTTTCAGATCATCAAGGGAATTGCATCTGGGCTGCTGTATCTCCATGAGGAGTGGGAGAAGGTGGTTGTTCACCGAGACATCAAGGCAAGCAATCTTCTCCTTGATGATGGGATGAATGGACGATTGGGTGATTTTGGCCTTGCAAGGCTGTATGACCATGGTGTCGAGCCACAAACTACACATGTGGTTGGCACCATAGGTTACCTTGCTCCAGAGCTAGCACGCAGCGGAAATGCCACTCCTCCTACAGATGTTTTTGCCTTTGGTATGTTCATCCTTGAGGTCACCTGTGGTCAAAGGCCTGTCAATCACCAAAACACGCAAGATAGTCAGGTCATGTTGGTTGATTGGGTGCTTGACAAGGTGCAGAAAGGATCGTTCCGTGATACAGTGGATGCTAGGTGTTGGAAATATGCCCAAGAGACAACTGGATTCGATCCACTAGTCTTAATGGGCCACAAATGTTGTGAAGCCCATTACCAGGGGAAGGGGTGCTTTATTTATTAGTCCCATATTGCTAATGGAACATGGTGTGGAGAATTTCATCCAAATAAATAGAGACCAAACCCCTCCTGAAAAAGACACGACTTCCAAGCAATAGTTGCTTTTCTCCCCATCGTGCTCGCGGACCTAGCAGTCCGGTGCGCGACGTTTCAATCCTCGTACGTGTGGATACCTCGGAGGTGCTGCGCTTGGAGCACAAGGACGAACCGCACGTGCAGGACCAGACGGACGTAAGCAACTGCACTGCACTGCCACTTCGACGCGTTCGTCTACATCGAGACGGCTTCCGCTGCAACTGCGCGTCAAGTGGTAACAATCTGTGATCTATAACTGCTGCTGTTCCTAATTTTGGGTGAACGAGTTTTGTGTGAGCTAGCGTAGCCTCCATCGTTACCCAACAGTGGTACCAGAGCCGTAGCTGTTTCGTTATAGATTCGGATATATGCATATAGAGATATGCTTGGATGTAGATTAGTCTCTGATCGGTTTGTGATCTCCACTATGATGGTAGTGTAACGAATTACTCCTACCGGTCGGAATTCCGCCACCGGAGTTAAGTGATACACACAAACCCAGTCATGGTGAGATATAGACCAATTGGATTGGTCGAATCGAACTTAGATCAATGACCGCGTCGCATGTCGATATACGACAGTGTTGACTGGATCCACTATGATGGTAGTGTAACGAATTACTCCTACCGGTCGGAATTCCGCCACCGGAGTTAAGTGATACACACAAACCCAGTCATGGTGAGATATAGACCAATTGGATTGGTCGAATCGAACTTAGATCAATGACCGCGTCGCATGTCGATATACGACAGTGTTGACTGGATCCACTATGATGGTAGTGTAACGAATTACTCCTACCGGTCGGAATTCCGCCACCGGAGTTAAGTGATACACACAAACCCAGTCATGGTGAGATATAGACCAATTGGATTGGTCGAATCGAACTTAGATCAATGACCGCGTCGCATGTCGATATACGACAGTGTTGACTGGATCCACTATGATGGTAGTGTAACGAATTACTCCTACCGGTCGGAATTCCGCCACCGGAGTTAAGTGATACACGTAAACCCAGGCATGGTGAAATATAGATCAATGTGATTGGTCGGATCGAATTTAGGTATATTGACGGTAGCGATAACGGCGGACGGTCCGTGCAAGAACGCCATGATCAGAATGGAACCTTTGAGAACTTGACTCTCAGTAGCCAAGAGGTGATGCAGGTGTGGGTGGAGTATGATAGAGAGAAGACACAGATTGACGTCACCATGGCTCCTCTAGCTATGATCAAACCTAGGAGATCAACAGTGTCAGCCATCTACAACCTCTCAGATGTGCTCACCGATGTGGCGTACATCGGCTTCTCATCATCAACAGGCAAGATCAACACACAACACTATGTTCTTGGCTGGAGCTTCGCCATGAACAACCCTGCTCCATCCATTAATGTAACCATGCTTCCAAAGCTTCCACAACATCATCTAAAGGGTCGGCGATCTTGGGTGTTAGAGGTAGTCCTGCCCATAGGAACTACAACATTTCTCCTGTCATTGGGAACCATTGCTTTCTTGGTCGTGCGGAGGCATTTCAAGTATGCGGAGGTCCGAGACGACTGGGAGTTGGAGTTTGGTCCACACCGCTTCTCATACAAAGATTTGTTCCATGCGACGGGGGAATTTGAGAACAAAAATCTTCTTGGAGTTGGAGGATTTGGCAGAGTGTACAAAGGGGTGCTCCCGAGATCAAGATTGGAGATAGCCGTGAAGAGGGTGTCGCATGACTCCAAGCAAGGCATGAAGGAATTCATAGCAGAGATTGTCAGCATAGGATGTCTTCAGAACCGTAATCTCGTCCAGTTGCTTGGCTATTGCCGGCGCAAAGGTGAGCTCATCTTAGTATATGAGTACATGCCCAATGGAAGCTTGGATAAATATCTTCATAATAGCAAAGAGGTTAACTTTGTGTTGAGTTGGACTCAAAGGTTTCAGATCATCAAGGGAATTGCATCTGGGCTGCTGTATCTCCATGAGGAGTGGGAGAAGGTGGTTGTTCACCGAGACATCAAGGCAAGCAATCTTCTCCTTGATGATGGGATGAATGGACGATTGGGTGATTTTGGCCTTGCAAGGCTGTATGACCATGGTGTCGAGCCACAAACTACACATGTGGTTGGCACCATAGGTTACCTTGCTCCAGAGCTAGCACGCAGCGGAAATGCCACTCCTCCTACAGATGTTTTTGCCTTTGGTATGTTCATCCTTGAGGTCACCTGTGGTCAAAGGCCTGTCAATCACCAAAACACGCAAGATAGTCAGGTCATGTTGGTTGATTGGGTGCTTGACAAGGTGCAGAAAGGATCGTTCCGTGATACAGTGGATGCTAGGTGTTGGAAATATGCCCAAGAGACAACTGGATTCGATCCACTAGTCTTAATGGGCCACAAATGTTGTGAAGCCCATTACCAGGGGAAGGGGTGCTTTATTTATTAGTCCCATATTGCTAATGGAACATGGTGTGGAGAATTTCATCCAAATAAATAGAGACCAAACCCCTCCTGAAAAAGATACGACTTCCAAGCAATAGTTGCTTTTCTCCCCATCGTGCTCGCGGACCTAGCAGTCCGGTGCGCGACGTTTCAATCCTCGTACGTGTGGATACCTCGGAGGTGCTGCGCTTGGAGCACAAGGACGAACCGCACGTGCAGGACCAGACGGACGTAAGCAACTGCACTGCACTGCCACTTCGACGCGTTCGTCTACATCGAGACGGCTTCCGCTGCAACTGCGCGTCAAGTGGTAACAATCTGTGATCTATAACTGCTGCTGTTCCTAATTTTGGGTGAACGAGTTTTGTGTGAGCTAGCGTAGCCTCCATCGTTACCCAACAGTGGTACCAGAGCCGTAGCTGTTTCGTTATAGATTCGGATATATGCATATAGAGATATGCTTGGATGTAGATTAGTCTCTGATCGGTTTGTGATCTCCACTATGATGGTAGTGTAACGAATTACTCCTACCGGTCGGAATTCCGCCACCGGAGTTAAGTGATACACACAAACCCAGTCATGGTGAGATATAGACCAATTGGATTGGTCGAATCGAACTTAGATCAATGACCGCGTCGCATGTCGATATACGACAGTGTTGACTGGATCCACTATGATGGTAGTGTAACGAATTACTCCTACCGGCCGGAAGTTATACAATCAATCAACAAGAAGATCGAGTCAAAATTTGCGCATATATAGTTTCTTGTTAATTAGACTTACTTGCAGTTCTGATCGGCTGCAGATCCCTCCTCCTCGGCATCAATCTCCTGCTCCTCTTCCCCCTCCAGCCTACCCTTCTCGCACCGGCGCCGCGGGTCCTCGCCGTCGGCACCTGCCTCGCAGCTGGAGGACGACAGCGCCGACGAGTTCGGCGTGACCGGCGGCGCACCGGCCGCCGGCGGATCGCCCAGCCGCGCCTCCATTTCCTGCTTCACGGCGTCACCGCCCAGCCTGCACGGCGCGTCGAGGTGCGCAGCCAGCCCCGCGGGGTCCAGGAAGCCCTGCAGGTAGTCCGTGATGCTCGAGTACGGCGCCATCAGACCATCGCCGCCCCCGGCGTACGGCGATCTCTGGAAGAAGAAGTCGTCGTGGCCGCCGTCGAAGGCGGCGGTGAAGTGATCGGCTGCAGGATCCCCGTAGAGGCCCCCACCAGCTTGACCTCCCGCTCCTGCTCCAGACATGGCGAGATCGAGGTCTTCAGCTGGGAGCTAGTCAAGTGTGCAATGGGAGGGCTGGGACTCGAGGAGAGAAGCGTTGAACTTGTGCGAGTCTTCGCCGCTTTAGAGAGAGAGAGAGAAAGTGAGAAGGGGCTTTTGGATTTTATTTATTTGGAATAGCTTGTGCGCCCGTGCGTGGTATCAATAAATATACGGGGAGCCAATTTTATAATTGGCGTGTAGTATATTCTGGCCTCTTCTCCGATCATTTCTTAATCGTGGTTGCAGTTGCATTAGGCGTAGGCGCTTAAGAAATAAGAATATACTAGCTCGCAGGTTAACCTTTGCTTTCGCGAGTTGCACGACCATGCCACGCACTCCCGGGTACGGATTCTTTCCGGCATGCGAGATGTGAATGCTGCCGGCCGGCCGGGCGGTACTACGTGCACCTTCGCGTCTTCCTTAACCAACACGTGGAGCAGGGCCGGTACACGGCTACACCTACCTGCACGTACGCCTAGGTTGTCGATGGATCTGCCTGCCGAACTCGCGATCCTTTTCGGCAAGGACAGGCATAAATTTCGGCCCTGTTTGTTTTCATGGTGCTATGGTGCTAAAGTTTAGCACAGCATATTTTTGCTAAAGTTTAGCATATTGGATCCAAACATATGTGCTAAAATTGCTAAAAGTGGACTGCTAAACTTTAGCACTATAAAAATCATTAGCACTTCAAGGGGTGCTAAACTTGCTAAAAGTGTAGCTTTGTGGGTATTTTTCACCCACTACCCCTCCCTCTCCCTCCCCCGCCGCAGTAATTGCCCGGCCTGTCTATAACTGCTGCTGTTCCTAATTTTGGGTGAACGAGTTTTGTGTGAGCTAGCGTAGCCTCCATCGTTACCCATCAATGAACGCCACGCGGGGCTCCCGCGCCTTCTTCTCGCCTCTCGCCTTCTTCTTATTCTCTTTGCTCATCCTGATGAATTCATAAAAACATGGTTACATGGCTAATATATCAAGATAGGTCAGGTCACACCTCGAACTGACAGTACGGCAAGGAATTCAGCGCGCTAACCACACATCGGTCAATGATGAACTAGTACACTAGTACTGTCTGCAAAGTCGTCGGAATGCGTATTCATCAAGGAGATGGAATGCGTATTAATACGGGTACTGTGTCCGTCCAAAATACTTCACCAAATTACAAGTATATTTAGCGGATAAAAATACTCTCTGTTTGTTTGTATATGACGTTGATTAGCTCAATTTTGAGCTAGCCAGTGTCATATATAAAGGAACCGAGGGAGTATATGAACACATTTGTATGTTTTCAAGTGCTTTTACACTGCTTTTGCAGCTATACATAATTGATACGCAACGTGGGAAAATAATTGTCAAAAACTTAATTTTAGAGATCATGCTAAATAAAATATGCCTTGTATTAATGGACAGATGGGGGGAGGAAGTGCAGCTTACTCAAGTATTCTGATCATGTAATTATTTTTTAAAAAAGAATTGAATATAGTATAGATGAAGAGTGAGCCTGTTTGTCGGTCAAGTTAGGTAGCAAACCCTAAGACCTTGTGTTCACACCGGTATAAACCCGTGTTCAGACGAAAAGAAAAGAAAGATCTAGCGCTTGAAAACGAAATTTCCTTATTATCTTGGTGTTTTAATTTATATAAACCGTGCATGCTATACAATCAACAAGAAGATCGAATCAAAATTTGCGCATATATTGTTTCCTGTTAATTAATTAGACTTACTTGCAGTTCTGATCAGCTGCAGATCCCTCCTCCTCGGCATCAATCTCTTGCTCCTCTTCCCCCTCCAGCGTACCCTTCTTGCACCGGCGCCGCGGGTCCTCGTCGGCACCTGCCTCGCAGCTGGACGACGACAGCGCCGACGAGTTCGGCGTGACCGGCGGCGCACCGGCCGCCGGCGGACCGCCCAGTCGAGCCTCCATTTCCTGCTTCACGGCGTCATCGCCCAGCCTGCACGGCGCGTCGATGTGCGCAGCCAGCCCCGCGGGGTCCAGGAAGCCTTGCAGGTAGTCCGTGATGCTCGAGTACGGCGCCATCAGGCCATCGCCGCCCCCGGCGTACGGCGATCTCTGGAAGAAGAAGTCGTTGTCGCCGCCGTCGAAGGCGGCGGCGAAGTGATCGGCGGCAGGATCCCCGTAGAGGCCCCCGCCAGCTTGACCTCCCGGCTCCCGCTCCTGCTCCAGACATGGCGAGATCGAGGTCTTCAGCTGGGAGCTAGTGAACCTCACGCATCGGCTTGGACTTGTTGATGATCGTGAAGTTATTGGTGAGTAGTTTGAGAAGTACAAATGTACTTTTGACAAGCCCTTTTCCCAAGCTCACATTGCTGCTCTTGCGGCATTATTTGGATGGTAGTTTTAAAAGGGCAACGTATCCTTGGAAACCAAGTTCGTATGCAAACTATAAAAACTTACATCACAATTATTGGATCTCCATCCAAAGGCCAAAGAGAGAGGTGCAAAACTTTAGCACTTAAATCCTCCCACCATTAGTTTTACTTATCATAATTTTTCTAAACCCCCCTCCAAACCAAGCCTGGAACGGAGGGATCCTTTTTACGACATCTCCTCGTTACGAGTCGTTGTCCCGTGATTTGACGGAATGACGCCGCCGCCGCCGCCTGGAGATCACCGCCACCGCCACCGCCGCCGCCGCTCTAGCGCGGCAGCGTCCCTGCACCTGCCCTCCTCGCCGCGGCCCTCCTGCTCGCCCTCGCGCTGCTAGCGGCCGCTCAGCCGTGCCCGGCCTGCGGGAAGACCGGCTCCACCCGCAGCGAGCCCAGCGCCGAGGCCGTCTCCAACTCCGGCGAGGCCGTCTTCGACCTCGGATCTCCTCCTCGCCGACAAGCTCGGCGACGCGGCGCCCCCGACCCCGCTGCTCTCCTTCCTCCTCAAGTGGACGGTGAAGCACTCGTCGGCCCCGCCCGCCGCGGCCCCCTCCCCCAACGTCGCACGGCGCCGCCGCGTGTGTGATGTCGCCGGCGGGGAAGCCAGGTACGCGTGGGTGATGTCGCTGGCAGTGAAGCTGCTGGATTCCGTGACGGAGGTGTGCAGCGCGCCGGTCATGGAGTGGCTACGGCCGGCCGGAGCTCTTCCGTGCCGTCACGGCGGTAGTGCGCGACCAGGTGTCCGCCGGCGCTGACCGTGGAGGCCGGCGCAGCCCAGAGGCAATAAATAAGGGTACTTTGGTCTTTCATTCATGTATGTGCTAAACTTTAACATCAATATCCAAACACCTCAGCTGCTAAACTTTAGCACTCTAAAGTGAGCTGCTAAACTTTAGCAAGTGCTAAACTTTAGCACTCTTGCTAAAGTTTAGCATAATGGTTTCCAAACAGGGCCTTCGTGGCTGTGATCATTACATATTTACATGGTTTTCATTCGTACAGTACATTCAACTTGCAAGATTCCATCCCTGCGCGCATCTTTTTTTCGCTTTCAATTCAACCCCGATGTGTTAGGCGTGAGCCGGGCGGGGCGGGGCAGACCTGAGTAAGTACCTGACCGACAGACCAGGTTAATTTCGCACGAGTCAAGCGCGTGCAGACACTGTGCTGAGCACGGCTATAGCTCAATCGATCGACAGGATATTTGCTGACACATGCATATGCTTGGTGTCTGGCTTCTTTCTCTTCATATTTTAGCACCAGCTAGCCGCAGTTGACAGGAACAATCGGCTGAAAAAACGCCGAGGTTGCTATCTCTGTCCGCGCCGTGTCGCCTTCGTTCCCCGCCATTTTGTTAATGAAACTCCGATTAGCCTACTTGCAACGAGATCGACAAGACAAAGAGATGCTTACCACTAGTCCACTACGCCGCACGACCGTGCGTCGTGCCACAACAGTGTCCAGTCCTGCGCCACGAGGCCCGCCGGCCGCAGCCCGCACAGCTTGTGCGCGTACGTACCCAATCCACGGCATATGTGTGGCGCGCGGCGCCACGCGGGATCGACCCGGCGATTCCGCACGCGCGGGAGGAGCCAAAGGAGGAGGTGAGGTGTGGTGTGAACAGGCGAGGGAGCTTTTGGGCGCCGGCGCGCCGCGATCGGTAGGACCCGGCCGTGGATTGATGGATGGGAGCCGGGACGGGGCCGATGCAGCGTTCGCGCCCGGGCCTGTGCGCGGGCGGCGTGCGGCGGCGGATGCGCACCACCACTATCCGTGACCGACCGCGAGAGGTGTCGCGCATCCAGCCAGCTATCGGATCGCCGGGGACGGACGGATGCGCGCGGTGGTGGGGCGGCGATACGCCAGGTCGATGCAACTTTCATGTGTGGTGTGTCGTCCCCGCGCGTGTTTCTTGTTTCGTTGTACTGTGTGTGCTGTGATGGTTCAAGACCTCGGACCATGAATGGATGGATGATTCCTCTGCGGTGGTCACATCTTTTGCATGGGGGATGGGATGTTGGGATGGGACAGGCGTTGCCTTTTATGCATCACGTTTGATGGAAAAAGCAATTGAGGCTTTAGACCGATACAATAATGCACAAAGTGGCAGGGCGTGTATGCCTTTCCAGTGAACTCCAAAATGAAAATTCCACCAGAGCTTCCGGGAAACCAGGCCAGAGCGCCTCCGGCAGTTGATTTAACTGGCTCAATGAACAATTGCCGATCGAAGAGATTGAGCACGGCATAAATCGTAATCAAGGAGCAATTAACTGGCATGAAAGAGCTTGTAGCTTAGTGATTGTAATGCTTTAGTAGCATCCTTAGATTATGAGTTTGGCTTTTTTTAGAGTGAATTTTAGGTCATTTTTTTCAGAAAAATCCCCCTCGCCGGTTTGACGAGGTTCGGAAGGTTTTTCTAGATCGGAAGAAGATTTTTTCTGTTTAATGAAAAATCGTGGAGCGGTCTTACCCTATCAGTTTATTTTTTTTTTGTTTTTCTTTTAGGAGCAATTAACTGGTGCGGGAACGAAGAAAGGAAACAAGAAAAATTGGGCAGATAGCTCCCTGCCTCTCATGTTTGAAAATTGCACACTCGTTGACTCTCATGTATTAAAAAACCTCAAAATTCGCAATTTTTTTTTTAAATGGAAGACCAGCAACTCGCAGAACGGCAGAAGGAATCATGGTGCTAATTATTCAAAAAAAAGAATCATGGTACTTGTCCAAAAAGCCCAAAAGAAGTGCCAGAGGGAAGGCCGGCAACTAGAGTTGAGATGACAAACCCAACAAAGCAACAACCCGGCCTGCTGCTTGGGAATCAGCTCATCAGCAGGAAACCTGGTTATCGGGCCGCTCCCGAAGCTGGCGATGACATAGGCCCATAAACAAGCACGGAAGCAGCAGAATCCGACGGGGAGCGCTACCTACCAACAACTCTCATTTCGCTGACAATTCTTATGCTGATTGATGCACGAATAGCAGTTGGCCAGTTGTGCTTCTCCAGGCTGCACGTAGACTACTACTGTTCCCTTGCCAAAACGTCATTGGCTGAGCAAGTGAGCAGTGCGTCGCGCCATTTCCATGAATACAGAGCAATCCCAATCCACAGGGCAGCATCGTTTTCGCGAATGGACAGGCATCTCTGAGACGTCGTAGCTGTGGCCGGTCCATGACGCGTGTACTGTGCTGTATGCTCGAATATGTTCTGCAGACTACTCGAATTTGTATAACTTAGGTAAGTGCCCGTGCGTTGCTACGGGTATGATATATAGAACAAAGATAAATAGACTACATGAAAAATTTAAATTTAATGGCTATAAGATCGCACCAAACTAAAGTCCATAACAATTAGTACTCTTATTTTCACAAAGATATGGAGAGTGGACAACCGTGGTTGATTGCCCGTGGGTTGCTATGGCTGCAATATATAGAGCATAAATAAAATAGTATCAATCTAAACAAATATTTTTGAGACAGGCATAAATATTACATACTCAAGCTTTACAACTACCGAACATTCTTGAAGTACATCATGCTATATCAAAATCAACCACAACTATGTTTCAAATGGATAATATTGTTAGATCTGAGAGGGCATAAGAATGAGGACAGATAGCCGCATACTAAACTATCGCCTTCAGACATGATATATATGTATGTACGGTGACAGAGAGTGCTCAACGAGTCTCTAATGACCATAGCGGAGAGGGCAGTGTGGTCGCAAGGTCGACGAGTCTGGTTCCATGCGGAGACGAGCACACACTTGCTGGGGTACACCTACCTAGTTTGTACTTGGAATTTCATCGGTACTGGCAGAACTCGGGCAAGATGCGTTCGGCGTTCTCCAGGCGGGCGGACGCCCGGGGGGGAAGAGTGGCAGACGGAAACGCACGGGGTTTAGGAGGCAGACCCACAGGTCGTACCACGCGGTTCCTGAGCACAGGATTATTAGGAGTAGAGATTACCACGTACACCTATTTAATTTCATTTCTCCACCTTAGCAGTCGTGGTTTATGTTTTTACACTACACACTTGCAGTTTATTTCAACTTTTATTCAAACAGCTTTATCTTAAATTTTAAGATAAAAAATAGTTAATCATGTTTATAAGTTAAACCCTACACAACCGTTATGAATCAATCAAAACTAGAGTAGCACACCAAGATAGAAGTTAGAACGGGACCGGTCGGGTCCTTTTCGAAATTCGAATGCTTAATAACAAAGCAGAAACTTTAAATAATAAAAATGACAAGCAGAAACGCTTTGGGTACCCGGAAACGTCCCCGAGAACGCCACCACCTGACCGGCCGGCCGTACTCTCCCGAAACAGGACCGGGCCGGCCGCTCGCTCCCATTCCACCGTCGCCGCCGCCTCCCCCCGCCAAACCGCGCCATCTGTTCCGGCCGCCGAGCGGAGGAGCTGCCGGCGATGGCGATGGCGACGGCGGCCGCGGGCGCGCAGAGGGCGCAGACGCTGCGGGACCTCGCCGAGGAGGGGAAGAAGCGGGCTGTCCTGCTCCTCGTCTTCACCTTCGGGCTCGCTTTCCTCATGTCCTGTGAGTTCTCCGGAATCCGAATCCAGCACTTACCAGTTCCAAGCTTCGCTGCCCAGTGGGATAGGTGAACATCGGCGATTTTGTCGATGCATTTTCTCGGTCTGTAGTGCCGTGATTAGGGTTTATGTTGGTCGCTCATTGCTTAATTTCGTGATGGGACCTTGTGTTCTGGGTAATTAACATCCCCGGCTACTGATATTTTTAAATCCTTTTACTTATCGGCGGAGTTGTGAAGTTAGTCTGGTCCTGGCTTCCTGTGGTGTTCTAATTGCTACATTGAGCACCTGTTAATACATTAGACTAGACTTGTCCTTGGGAACGTTGTTTTTAGGTTAGATAATTGGTCACTTAAATATAACATCAATAATAATTTAGTGCTAAATTGCTAATTGTTTGGTCAGGGGCTTTGCCAGTGGTAGTCTGTTACTAGTTTCTCGCATACAGTACAACTACAATTAATTTTCACAAGAGTATGCATCTTATTCTAGACAAATCCCTTCTCTCATGGTCTCATGGCTTCCAAGATCAACTTGTATGATTAATCGATCAAGTGTCTCTGGTCATTATGAATGATGATCCTAGGAAATTTGAAATCTGATTCTTTTTTTAGAGTGATAGAAGGGCTATGTTATTGAGACATCTGTATTACAGACATGCAAAATATTTTCCCTGATTATATTTTTGCTTAATAATCGATTTCCCCAATTGCAGTGACGAGCTCATCAGTATGGTTTAACCTGCCATTTGCCACAGCTCTGATTATTTTATTTCGCTACATATCACTAGACTATGACCTCCGTAGAAAGAGGACACCTAGCACAGATCATGACATCAGTCGTCCACTTGTAAAAACGAAAAGTACTGAGTTAAAGAAAGTCCTTCTGACTGAAAAGGATGGAAAATCTGATTGGAGGAGCAAGGTTAATTCACCTCCAGTTGAAGCAGCATTCGAACAGTTCTCAAGGCACCTTATCACAGAATGGGTAACAGATCTGTGGTACTCTCGTGTAACACCTGACAAGGAAGGTCCAGAGGAACTCATCGCCATAGTTAATACTGTCCTCGGGGAGATTTCAGTTCGCGCAAGAAATGTTAACCTTATCAGTCTGCTAACCAGGTAGAAAATTCTTGTCTGTTGCACAATAAATACATAGACAATGTAATATTTTCAGAACATTGCATGCTTACATTAAAACCTTCTATGCCTGTTCCAGAGATCTGGTTGATCTTGTATGCAATAGTTTGGAACTTTATCATTTCTGTCAAGCCAAGATTGGAAAAGAGAAGTTTGTGAACCTGCCATCAGAGCGTCGTGATTCTGAACTGAAAATGACACTTATGGCCGAAAACAAGTTGCATCCTGCTTTATTTTCAGCCAATGCCGAATACAAGGTAAGACTTAGTGGATGGTGTGATTTTCAGTTCTTGCTTTTTGTAGTTACTTGTTGGCTAACATATTCAGTATGAGGTGGGAAATTTGATGAACTACTAGGCCTGGTGTTCTGGTTATGTTTTATTACTAACCTAAACACTTCCCATTTTTCTCTTTACCTTTAACCATAAGGCATAAGCTTCATGCATTCTTATTTCAAGTTCGGCTGGAATACATTTCATATGTATTTGCACTATACACAGCTATGCATGTTGGATCCAGGCATGTGGCAAGTTGAGTGCTGCTAGGTCAACATATATCTTATGGAGTTACCACTACAATAAACCTGTGTGCAAAACATGGCGCTAGATAAGGCCACATCACCCCATTCTCACCACTATTCCATCTAGAACTCTGGATCCATCCGATCTGAATGCACAGAAGCAAACTTTATATAACCTAACACATACTACACAATTGTTCAATGCATAGCGCATTCCTGGCTAATTGGCTATTATATTCTTTTCTAAATGTTTCCTTTCGTTATTGATAAATGATAATACATATTCTCTATCATATTGTGCACGAGTAGAATGAGATTCCCATGACTGAGTTCCATATATAGAAGATAAGCATTCCTGGTAATTTCTTACACAATTGGTATCTAGGATATTGTATTTTACACTGTTCAGTGTTTATCACTTTGATAACACAGCTCCTAGTTCATGTTTTGATTTTACACTTACCTATGTTTGTTTGTGAGTTGATGAACATGGTAATATGTTTCTTGCTCTAATGGTTGTGTATCTATGTAAGCATCTAAGCTCATCTGATATTGCTGGTATGTGTTCCCTTTCTCTTCTAGGTATTACAAAGTCTCGCTGATGGGTTGCTCTCAATCACAGTGAAGCCTCAAGATCTACAGTGTACTTTCTTCCGGTGCACAGCGCGAGAACTTCTTGCTTGCGCAGTTTTGAGACCTGTCATGAACTTAGCAAATCCAAGGTAGTAACTCACTGACCTAGGTCCATACGTTTATTATTATTGTCATTATTGACGCCATATTGAAGTGTTACATTTGCAGGTTTATAAATGAAAGGATTGAATCGTTGGCTCTTTCACGCGCGAATAACTTGGAGAAAGGAGTTGAAGAATCCATGGAGGATGCTACAGCTGTTAAGCAAAGGGAACCTCCTATGCCCTGTATAGATGAATTTTCTGCACTAATAGATCACTCAAGTCCAGGTGTTGAACTCGTTCGATTTCATCAGGGTCAGTCCAAAAGTGCATCAGATATGCAACCAAGCAAAAGTAAAAATCCGTCTAGTCTAAAACTAGAATCCACTAATGCTTCTTTGATCGGTAGTTCACATCCACTTGAGTCAACAAGTTTACCTTCCACTTCCCATATTGCTTCGGATAATGGTTTTTCTTTACATTCCAAAAGCAGTGACAGAACATCTGCAGATAGTCATGGGAGAGAGCATGCACAGTCCTTGGGTATCAGCTCCCAACAAACACATCAAGCTTTAGCTCCTGAGCACCTTGAGAATATGTGGACAAAGGGAAAGAATTACAAATCAGAAAATGCAAAACATAATGCAAAAGTACCTGTTGGATCTGGTCCTCTAGGCTCAACTTCTTCAGGGCAGCAGTCAGTTCCCTGCAGCACTTCAATTTGTCATGGTCCTAATATTTCTCAAAGGCAAGCACCGTTCTCTCAATCTGAGTACCAGAGCTTAATAAGACACTCAACTACACCTACATATTCCAATGGCACCAACCACCTGCCGAAAAGCCTATCTGCAGGAATAGCAGAACATGCCGGCCCAGAAGACTTTGGAGTAGAGAGTGAGAGTTCATATGCCACTGAGGACGATGAAGTCAACAATGTGACTGGACTTGATTCTCCTGTTACCCGAGTTTGGGAAAGCAAAAGTAAAGGAAATGCCACCTCATCACATATACATCACCCACTTGAATCTTCTGGTTTCCATAGAGCAAAGAAGAATAGAAGTCATGTGGGAAAACTGAAAATGTCAAGAACTTCTTCAGGAAGAAAAAGGTCTAGGTCAAATGCTCAAAAGCCTCCCATCTGGCAAGAAGTAGAGAGATCCTCTTTCTCGGTTGGGGATGATTTGGACATACTAAATGCATCTGGAAATGATTCAAAGACAGATGAAGTAGTTGAGGATACTGAGGTGGAAAGTATGGCTAGTATGTTCAGTACTGCAAATGCTTCAACTTTTTCATTGGCATCAACTGACTCTTCTTATTCTTCAAATTATTGCGGTGCCAATGTGCTACAAGATTCTTATTTGAAGTTAAGATGCGAGGTAACATATCTTCATTTTAATTTACTTTGATCCTGATTCCTGATAACTACTGGTGGGACAGATCTCTTATCGGATTTTCTTACTCAGGTGGTAGGAGCTAGCATTGTGAAAAGTGGGTCTGGCATGTTTGCTGTGTATTCTATTTCTGTGACTGATGCTAATGGTAATAGTTGGTCCATCAAGAGGAGGTAAATGTGTTTTGGTTTTTATTGTTTAATGAGCCACAGTAGATATTTTTCAAATGTGTTTTTGTTTTCTTTCCAAGTGTATGACTTGTTCTCAGTGGTTGCTGTTGATTAGGTTTCGTCATTTTGAAGAGCTGCATCGGCGTCTGAAAGAGTATGCTCAATACAATCTTCATTTACCTCCAAAGCATTTTCTGTCATCAGGTTTAGAGGTTCCTGTTGTTCGAGAGAGATGCAAGCTGCTTGACATATATCTGAAGGTATTTGTTGTGCTATTTGAAGGGACTGTATTTTCAATCTCTCCATATTTTGTTAAAACTTGCATTTTAAGCACTGAGATTTGTAAACATGAATTCATTTCTTGGGCCTACTTCAGGGGCTATCAAGATGCAGGGCATCTTACAAGAAACATACATTTTCTTTGTTTGGGCTTAGGAATATAAAGGGGTGCTATGCTTAAGCATCCCCTTTTCTTTATTTTTCTGTTGCAGTATGGTAGTCAAGCCTTGAAGTAAGCATTTTCCGTTTGACCATGTTTGTTGTGCTTCATGGTGTGTTATATGGAACCTGCTCATTAAGTTTAGCAGTTTAGTTAAGAAAAGCAATGCCAACATAATTCTACTTGTTAATTATACAGAACCTTCTTCAAATTCCTATTGTTTCAAGCTGCATAGAAGTCTGGGATTTTCTCAGTGTGGACTCACAGGTTAGTTCCCTTATATAATTCTTATCAGCTAAAATGTTTTTGAAACTTTCATTCAATAAATTGTTAAATTTCTCTTTGTAGACATATATTTTCACAGATTCTCTCTCAGTTATCCAGACATTGTCAGGTGCGTTGGCCCCTTAGAGTCAAGTGTCTAGTTCTCTGTAAAATCCTTGTATTTTTGCACTATTTAATGCCTGGTTACTGATATCTTGCAGTCGGTTTAGATGAAAGATCAAATGGAAAGAATAGAAAAACATTGAATTCTTCTGGAGCTTTGAATGGAAAATTTATTACCGGAGGTCAATCTTTCAATGGACATAAAGACAATAAGGATTTGAACTTTGCTGCTGGTGATGGTTTGAGATTTAGGAAAGGGAATGCGGAAAATAACTTAGGAAACAGTGTCGGCAACACAACAAATAGTGTTAAGGACACAACTGCCAATCTTTATCAAGATAATTCTGGAAGTGACCCAGAGCAGAATGATTATTCATTTTCAATAGATTCAGTAAATCCTAAGAAGCCGCATTCCAGTGAAACCAATGACGCATCTCAAATTTTGGGGTCTGATGGATTCTCGGTATATCCTAATGATGTAGGTTCTAATTATTTGCTGCAAACTTGACGCTATTAAGATTCCAGATTTGTTCTAATTGTATTACTCGAATCCCTGACTGATTACTTTAAGTATACATGTCACTGCAGTGGATGGCCCCAAATCTTAGTGTCCCCTTGTTTCATCTTGTTGATGTGGTTTTTCAGCTCCAAGATGGAGGCTGGATCAGGTGAAATAACCCTACACTCATCATTATGGTCTTCTAACATTTTGCAACCGTAGCTCTGATAGTTTGCACTTTTGGATTGAACTCTGAATTCCTGATTTTGTAGGCGTCAAGCATTTTGGGTAGCAAAGCAAATACTGCAATTGGGAATGGGAGACACATTTGATGACTGGCTTGTTGAAAAAATCCAATTACTTAGGAAAGGAAGGATAGTTGCTTTCGCTGTTAAGCATGTTGAACAAGTAAGTCTCAGATTGTATCTTTAGAAAAGAAGGTTCAGACATCCAATACTTTACAAAGGGACATTCTTTGTTCAGTTATGCAATTTAGCTTGCCTTTTCTTTATTGTCCCTGTATACAGATTCTCTGGCCTGATGGAATTTTCATGACAAAACATCCAAAGAGAAAAACGTCACCACCTCCTCCTGGCACTCAGAACAATGGCATGGGCAACTACCTAAGTGATGAGCAACGCCTAGAAGCTGCTCATCGTGCAAATTTTGTCCGTGAATTAATAATAGGTGAATGCAATACTTCTGTTGTTATTTTTCTTCCATTAAGTGTTCACAAAATGCTTCCTTTCTATTAGAATTTTTGCTTGGATGTTTTCCCCTGAACCTTTTTCATTATGAAAAACCAACGCAGTGTGCATGCCTGATGGGACTTTTTTTTTCTTGAATGATTTGTAATCAAATCAATCTTAAGATTTCTGTTGATCTTTTTACCATCTTATTGTTTCCCCTGAACCTTTTTCATTATGAAAAACCAACACAGTGTGCATGCCTGATGGGACTTTTTTTTTTCTTGAATGATTTGTAATCAATTGAATCTTAAGATTTCTGTTGATCTTTTTACCATCTTATTGTTTCCTCTGCGCAGATAAAGCTCCATCTCCACTAGTGAGTCTGGTTGGTCGAAAGGATTACGAAAAATGCGCTCAGGATATCTACTTCTTTCTTCAGGTAAGTATTCTTGGATGAATGAATTCATATTGTGGAAATTTACTCCTTTCTGAGTTCTGTACAGTGTGTGGGGTTCCACTATGGTAGTAGCTAACTTGTACTGGTGGTCCCTCAAGGTTCCCTTGCTGTAGACACTGCAAATCTCACCTTTTCCCATAATTAATTATTGTCACCTATGTGGCTGATCCACATTCCCCTTTAATCACCTCAAATACTCAGTCCTGCAATGGAGCTCCTCGATGACCAACTCAACCAGCTATGACCTATTCTGGATCAGTTGATTCAACCTCTATGAACCTTTTTGGAGTTCCTTCAAGGTTCAAGCAATCAAATAGTCCCCCAAAATGACTCAAAATTATGATACCCATTTGGCAAACTCCTGCATCATGGCATGCTTCCAGTCGGACTTTCGTACCTTTGACCACTAATAAATATGGACTTACACTGACCACATGGAAATGACATGGAAATCCACATTCCCATTTAATCACCTCAAATATGGATTGTAAATTGCTTCATTTTTCCTAACAAAAAATGCATGTTTTCTGAGAACTACAGATGTACAGTTAGTGGTCAGAATTAGTTGTCGGATGTAATAAGAAACATACATTTGAGAAACACTAGCAAACTGCAGTAAGATAAAAGGAAAACAGCAGCAGCAGCAGCAGCTATCTGACCTTTGACTTACATTTATATTCCTTTTTTCCCCTACAGTCCCCAGTTTGTTTGAAGCAGCTAGCATTTGAGCTCCTAGAGCTGCTTGTTCTATCTGCATTTCCAGAGTTGGATGGCACTGTGAGGAAATGGCATGAAGATAAACAGCAGCTCTGTGCCCTGTAAAGATTTCTTAACGATGAAGTTGCCACTTAGCAGTGTTTTGGCATGGTTCTCTGTAAATAAGGTGATTTCAGAGCACGGGTCTTGTCCATATCTCAGTTTGAGGGAGATGGCTTTGTGCAGTGTGAATACAGTTAGATAGCAACGGGTGAAGGTGTAGGACTGGTCCCTTTTCCCCTGGACCATTGCAAGACTGGTTTCGTGCCAGATAGACTGGTGTCATTTTTCCCTCGGGAGATTTTGGTATACGTAATGCTGCCTGAAAGGAAAGAGACTGGTGCAGTGTTTTTGGCCGTAGCGTAGGATAGATGCATTCTTTCCTAGCTATATATACTTCTTTTTTGTTCCTTTTGGTGGTAACCAACTTGTGTAAATCTGCATGGTGATCAATGAAGATACAGGTTGATCAATGGATATGGCTGTTTCTGGTTGTCCGTAACAACCCTCTGGAACCATAAATGTTGATTTGGTTGCAACTTGCTCCTCGTTTCGTGCTGCCCTGCAAATCATGTCGGCAGGGTTTTTGTGCTAAAAATTGAAGCACAGTGCTTTTGTTGCATTGCATCGATCATTCTGTTTACGTGTTTGAAGCTCTTCCGAAACCAGAGCTTATACTTACCTCACAGTCACAGGGGAGCAGGAGCACACGGCAAGCGCCCGACAACCCCGTGCGGAACCCGAACCGGCCTCGTCGTGAAAACCACGGACGGGAGAGGGCGGTATCCGCAGGTGCGCCGCACCACTCCTCGGATCACACATCGGCTACTACTACTACCGGCCAACGCCGAGCATCCAAAAGCGCCACGGTCCCGGCGCTCGCTCCTACTGCCTGGGTGCCTGCCTGTCGTACGCTCGTATGGCCTGTACCTTGGCCTACATGCAACATGCCCGAATCCAGGACGGCTCCGGGATTGTTCTCTGAACCTCCCCCCGGATCCCTGCTGTTGGACGCTTGGCCGGATCCGCTCGTGCCTCGTGGCCGATCGATCTCATTCTCGTCCTCTCCACGGCCTCCCGTCGGCACTCGGGCAGCAGCCCATCGCCTAGCCCAAACAGCGGCACACGGGCGGCACAGTGCCCTCTTGGCTCAGGGTGTACAGTGTCGTGTGTGCGGTACGGCGGGTACCACGGCGCCCTGGATGCACACGCGTACGCGGTACGCCCCATGACACACATGAGCATGGCTATGGCAGGGCTGACAGGCTTATGGCCGCGTTAAGCTAAGCACATGTACGTACGAAATACGGTACTGGTCCAGTAGGCCAGCACTTTGGGATTCTCCCTTCTGTGGGGAGACGGGACCCGACCCGGGACAGCCTGAGCCCGGCTCTGTGTTTTGCGACTGATCCGAGACAGCCGAGGAACAAAGCGTGCTTGCGCGCTACCACAACGAACTCCCGTGAAGCGAGGTGACGCCTGCCTGCGTCACCCGCTCGTCCTTGCTCTTTGGCCACTGATTGACAGGTACGTGACGTGTCCAAGTGCGTACTGTACCTTTGAATTTTGGACGGTTTCCTTTTAGAAATTACAAAAAATAAATCTCACGCGATTTTGAGGGTTTTATGACCCCAAAACAAAAACAAACTAGCTCCTTGTTAAACCCATCATGTAATTCACCCGGTCGCCCTTGGCCATAGGTTAATGGTTGATAGATACGCGACATGCTTGAGGAGTTTGAATTATTTTGGAAAATTCAAAAAGCTCACCTACTATTTAAGGGTTTGCTGACTTTCCCTAAACAAAAACAAACTACTCTAGCTTCTTGTTGATCTCCCAAGGGATGGAGCTAGTAGGCAGGACAATATGCTCTATGCACTTCTTGTCTACATATATATTTGTTATGTTAAATTAATGTGTAAATTCCCTAAAAAAATTCAGTAAGGGCCTCCCCTCTGTTATGTCAAAAATATGAGTAAATTCCCTATTAACACCAGTATAATGACTTGTTCCTTTCTTGACCCTAAAAAACTTTTCACTCTCTATTTAACACCCAGTTGAACTTTCGTTCCTTTTTCGACTCTCCTGGACGGTTCGTCAGTTATCATCTATGAGCAATATCCTGTGGATGCTATTAATCTCTTTTCTTAACTAAAACGATTTACAAATTGTCTCCAAAGTTCATGAACTTTTCTGTAGCCATGTAGATGGAAATGAACCTATTTTGCATAAAAAACATGTGTGAACAATTAAAATGTTTAAACTAAAAACTATCAAATGAGGCTACTTTTGAAGATTGCCCAAATTTTTAGGGTAAAAACATACTTCCCAAAATTGTGTCAAAATGTCTAATATTCCTTTTGCACTATGAAGTGATTTTTAAAATTATTTCCATCATATGTCACAAAGAGAACTTTGATGAATTTTTGAATAATAATTTCTATTGAATAACTAAAAAAATTGTGACATGTGATGGATAATAATTTTATAATTACATCATAATGGAACATGAATATTAGATATTTATACACAATTATTGGAAGTATGTTTGTGCCGTAAAATCCAGATAATCTTCAAATTAGCCTAATTTGATGAATTTTAGTTTCAACATTTATTCATATCTTTTTTATGCATTTTAGGTAAGGAAAGAGATTAATAGCATCGACGTGTTACTATTCATGGACGATAACTGATGGAATGGACGATAGTATCAAAAAAGGAATGAAAATTTAACTTAGTGTTAAATAGGGAACGGGAATTTTTTTGAGAGCCAAGAAAGGAACGAGTCCTTATACTAGTGTTAAATAGGACATTTACTCTAAATTAATTTATTGGTGCAAACGACTCACTCGTGGACTTTTGATCGTGATCGAGCAAAACCGAATAGGATGAAGACCCAATCCATCAAAATAGGTCATGGATGCAAACCCGTGAGCTACACTTGTGTTAATTTGGAATCCATGAAGGTATGTCAAAGCTTGGTCAATATAATCAATACTACTATGGGTGTTTTTGAAAATTGAAACTACTTAAACCTTGTGGGGTCGCTAACAAGAATCAATACAGTAAACTTGCAAAGTTTTAGGTGTAGTGTAGGCTCGTGATCTGTTTTCCTGTTTCTGGATTGAGCTCCGGATGGACTTTGAACAAATGATGCAACTAACAGTACTTACAATATTTGCATCCTGTTACATTGGAGTTTGGAAGCTTGCAAATGTCTGTATTGTTCCCCGATCATGTAGTTACAAACTTTGAGATGGGAGTGTCAATGCTAACAGGCCGTTGTGTTGTCTTTGCTCCTTGGAAATTACCCGGCCCCGTTTGAAATCAAAGCGAGGGCCGCCATCCTGGGGAGCAAGTAGTAGGTGTAGGCAAATGTCGTTTGCGTTTGATGTGATCTCTCCCCTGCTGAATAGGAAACAAATTCCAGGTCAGAGGCTGAAAGATGCATATTTATATTTATATGTATAACGTTATAAACAAACATGCCGGCCGCTGTTGTCTCGTGACAGAACAGAGTAGCTACCTTTCAAAACTAAAACCAGCGAAGGGCTGGCTGGAGACGATGTCGCGCTGCACAAACGCCAATGCCCACCACTCCCACCAGCCGGTTTGGTGTATGCTTCCGAAGCTTATGCACGCGCTGCCTACAGGAACTCAAACATGTTGGGTGCAAGGTGTAACAGCAAAATAGCAGCAGAGACGAACAGAGACCTTTCTTTATCCCCCTTCAACCTCGGTCGATTGGAGGTTTTATATCTCGTTGGAGATTCTCTTGTCTTGCACGCTGTTTCCGCCTAATAATCATACGGCTCTTGACTCTTCCCCTATCCACTCCTTCGGATGTTGTGCTCTCTCCATCGGTGGAGATTGGGGACCAAATAATCATGGCGGGGTAGGCACATGACAACGCCATCGTTCAGGGATCATGGCTTCCGGGTGGTGGTGCGCGCCGCCGACGCGTATGTCTCCGTGCCGGTGCTCGTGCCTGCCGCCGCCCCCTGCGCCCACGACCCGCTGCCCGCCGTAGCATCCGGAGAGACCACGAGAGCCACCGAGCCCGAGACATCGCGCAGCACGTACGGCGTCGCCGTCGCGTGATCGCGTCGCGCCGCGGCATCCGCCGGCCGCAGCGCCGCCTCCGGGAGCGCCGGAGGTCGCACGAGGCGATGCGGGGGTGGCAGCGAGGTGGAACGCGGGAACAGTGTGGCCAGCAGGCGGCGCAGCAGTGCCGCGGCAGCGCGACGCACGCACGCGGGCAACACGGGGAATAAGCGAGGCCACGGCAGGACGCAGCAGTGCAGCAGCATCGCGCTGCTGACCCGAGGGCGACCAAGTACGGACGGCGCGCCCGGTGATCATCATTTTTCGGTTTCTGGTTGACGACATTATAGATTCCATTATTATCATTTTTGCCGTACGAAGCTGAGACAAACAGGTATCATTTTTTATTCTTATAGGTTCCACACCCGTGGATTTTACGATACATTTATGTCACAAATATTTAACCACCATGCACTACGTGTACAATTTTTGCACTTGGATTATACCGAGACTGTTTTTTAGAACTACGGGAGGCATTGCCAACCTGAATTTGCCATTGGTAAAGGATAAAAGTTTACTACTTACATCCCAGCATTTATGAAAAAGGTGGGGAGGGGAATGGAACAACCAACTTTTACATAATGTTAAGTGTTCGTGACACGATCTAGTACAGCTCTCTCTTTTTTTCCCGCGAGGTGGTATATGCTTGTCTGATTGCATGTGTTTTCTTGAACCTACAAATTGAAGTGCTATTTAAAACGTATATTTGATTATTCATACTCATGAAGGAACTGAACTGTTCTATTGCAAAGTCTGTGCAAATTAAAAATTATAACCGCAAAAGAAAACGATGTTTGTGGAGAATTCCCTGCGTGACTACTACACGACACATGCAGCTGGGCCTGCCTATCTATCTGGCCAGACTATCGCGATCCCCTCGCCCACCTATTTTAAGCACCTCGCCGTGCCTGCGTGAGGATGCCGAAACCACAAGACACGCACGCACACCTGGTCACCTGTACTGTCAAGTGCTCGATCAAGTCCTTGATGGACAAGAGCCGCCACGACAAGGCCGGCGCCCGCGGCGTCGGCGTCGGTGCCGGCGGCCGGCTGAGGCAGCGGCTCGCGCAGATCCTCCTCCACTCGTCCTGCGCCACCACCTCGGCCACCGCCTTCGTCGGCGTCGCCAGCGCCAATGCCGCGGCGGCCACCGTCACCAACAACAACGCCGCCGCCTCGCGCCCAGAACCACCCCCTCCTCGGTGCGCCCACCACGAGCAGCAGCCGAAGCTCACCCAAGGGAGATGCCAGCGCCGCCACCGCCGCCGCAGCGCGCGGGCGCTTGTTCACATCTCCATCGACTGCTCCGCGCGCTCGGT
>OAMR01000434.1:1132103-1148923 GCA_900205405.1 Echinochloa crus-galli | reverse complement strand
AGGCGGCGCGAGAAGGAGGAGGAGGTGGAGCAGCCGGTGGACCGCAAGGGCGTGGCGGCGGCCGCGGGCAGCACGGCGGTGGTGAAGCGGTCGCACAACCCGTACGCCGACTTCCGGAGCTCGATGGTGGAGATGGTGGCCGGGCGGCGCCTCCACGGCGCCGACGCGCTGAGCGAGCTCCTGGTGTGGTACCTGTCCCTGAACTCGCCGCGCCACCACCCGGCCATCCTCGCCGCCTTCGAGGACGTCTGGGAGGCCGTCCTGGGCAGCAACGAGCCCTGATCATCGATGCATCGAACCGTCATTAGCTAGCCCACGTAGCGCATGTACCCCTCGCGCCTTCCATGTACGATGTGTGTATAGCTTTTCCAATCAGTTTCTTTTCGCAGCATGTTGTGAGTGTCTCTATTCGGTCAGCTAGCAATCTAGCATTGCATGCCTCGATCCTTTCCTCAATTTTGCCAAAGCAATTTACGTGTTCTTGCCATGATTTCGTGCAAGAAGATCAAGAGCACGCCAGCCGTGTCGACACTCGACACCACCAGTGAGCTGAGGTTGGTGCGAGAAGGACACTTGACCAAACATGCATGCAACGCGAGCTCTCCGTTGCTGGAGCAAAAGTAGTGACACCGTACGGCAGCGTGCAACCAAGCTGATTGCTTGCGTCAGGCCAGAGCGCCTGGTGAGCGGTGACACTGGTGCGTAGGCCCCGAGCTGGCCTGGCCCCTCTGAATATAGCATCCATCGATGAGGACGATCACGGTGGCTAGTGGATAGTCCCCGGACACCTAGCTCCCATCGGATCAGGACCCGCACACACCATCATGGTTGTCATATGACCATGGACGTGTTCGCCCTCTTCAAATGATGAAGCACCGGATTCTCTTGACGCGGCTCGACCGGCCTGTAAAACTGTAAAAACAGTTTCACCAGCCGAGGAACAGTGTAAACTTATCACCACTGTCCATTCTGTCCAATGCATGTACGTACTGTGTATTCCGAACCGAATCTCCTCTGTTTGGCAGTTTGAAATTCGGACCGACAGTGTCATGCAGGGTAACATGCTCGGCCAGGCTAGGTAGCTGCATGCAGTGCAGACTCGGACGCAAGCAGTTCCAGGTGCAGCCATGCAAGAGTTTTGTTTCTGCATAGGGAAGATGAGCAGCTGTTAAAAATTATACGGTTTCAGCGAGGAACTAGTGGATATGTCCGCGATTCAGCGTAGGCGTAGCTCAGCAGGGTTGGCGCGGAGCTCGTGGAAGTTTCTCTTAACGAACCCTCCGAGCTGATGCGCGCCATGGATTAGAAAACGGGTTTAGTCAGTGAGTTGCGCAGGGACGGGGACGGGACGACAAGCATAAGACGCCGTCGGGCTTTGTCCGTGTCTGGAGAGCACATTTCAGATTCTCCTCTCCCATGGACTCTGAGAAAGATGCTCCTCGCTTTATCCATCTCGGATTCACACGATGGATCAGTTTCTGGTTCTGCTCGATCATGTGGCTGACACGCGGTTAATGGGGCGGGTATGGTAGTTACTATTGTCTGATCGCAATGAGTAACTGACTGATGGTGATGGCCAATCCATGTGCATATCTAGCCTCCAGGGCCCATCATGTGCCCTTTATTGGGCCATCTTACGACCCGATTGACTGACAGGCGGGCTGCGGGCCTACCTAGGACCTTAGCTTTCGGCCTTTTATATGTGCGGGGAGTAGTGTAGTTATTGCGGCCCATTTAAAAGTCTATCGTGTGTCATGCATGACTTCATCAGCTACCCCGTACTCGTACTCATCTCACGCACGCGTTAACAGCGGTCAAGAAGTGTTTGCGTGTTACATTAACCACCGTGCTAAGGTAGCGAGTTGACGAGAAATTGTGTTACTGTACTATACAGTACATGACATGGCAAAGCAAGTTGCGCATTGCGCCTTCCAAAAACAAAGAAAACGCAAGTTGTTGCGCATGGTGAATTTGTGATGTTCTTTGGCTATCGTCCGCTTGGATCGATCAGAAATCCACGTTGGAACCGAAGGCGACGCTGGGGATCGAACACGTACGACGCTAACATCTGATCTCATTCTCGAGCATGCGGCCACACCATGGAGCGAGGTAGGCATGGATTCGAACGGCATGAGTGGCCATCATCGATACTGCTCCGTCCAGGCCCATGCTCCGATCCTCGCTCGCTCGTAGGAAAAGAGGGTGGTCCTCCTAGTCCTAGCTCGATGGATAGATGAAGATGACTAGTCCAATCGAGCTAGCTACAGGGCTGCTAGGTACCACGGCACGCGCGCGCATATATCAGTTTCGTGGTGCACGGGCACTACGGCACACGTCCAAATCTTAGCCGCAATGCCTGCCAATGCAAAATCCGCAGCGATCCATGTCTCGGGTCCGGTCCCTGTCCACCTCTTGAAAATAGTATTCGTGTTGACTCGGCAAAATCCGCAGCGATCGCCAACGCCAACGCCGACATGAAACTGAGCCATCACCCCGGCCACTTTCTCCAATTGATGCTCCCGGTACACAAGCGCTCTCCGTTTGAAAAACACAGCTAAATTAAAACTATAACACATCATAAAAATCCGATCCCCATTATTTCATTTTGACCGGCAGCTAGATAGCTTATGTGAACACGCACGTGACAGCGCGCGGCTCCTACGGAAAGAAACACGGACCGGTACGCTCGAACGAAGTCGGCAATGATACGACACGATGGGCATCGCGCCGGCCGTGCCCTGAGCCCGATCGCGCCATGGCGTGCGCGTCCACCGTGCCCGTCAAGTCGCGCCATCCTCCTCCTGCGCGCGCGTCGACTCGGACGGAGCTGGACAGGTCAAGGGGGAGGAGAGGAGCCGGACCCAATCCGCCACCACCGGCGCCGGCGTGGCGTCCGGGCGGTGCCCACCGCGCGCACTGAGACACACGCGCCAAGTAGGCGGCACGGCAGAAGCAGCGGCGGCGGCGTGTGCTCCGCTCTCGCTACGCTCGGCCGCCGCGCACCACCGCACTAATTCTGCCCCGCGCCGGCCGGAAAGCGGAAAGCGCAAAGCGCACGCGCAATCTTCTGCCGCGGATCCACATGTATATATCTATCAATCCATGGACAGGGCAGCCCACTAGATAGATAGCTAGTCAAGTACTAGCACATCTCATGCATTCTCCCAGTGCCCCGGTGCTGGAGTCCCGGCCAGCAAGCACACACACACACACACATGGTCTCGTAAAGATTCCCAATAATCGTGTACTGCGTGAGCGCGACATGACATTAGTTGCTTTAGCTTATGGCGCTCGATCTCCCCCTCTGGCCCTCTCTCCACCGGTTGACAACGGGGAAAGTCAAATCAATAACAAATGGGATGCCAGATCCAGGCTACACAAGGAAGCAGTACTAGTAGCACTAACAACTAATAAACTCGCTGTTAGCACGTCAATGATGCTATTTGCATGTAAACAAACTCGGGCCCGGAGCATGATTCCAGGTTTATTCTGTAGCTCATCCACCTGCCAGGTGTAGCACACGTCTCTGCTTCTGACCCCAGAGAGGGATCATCCAGGTCGCCCCTGCCCTCTCTCTCTCCCGCTTGACATTTGGAGCAAAGTCAAATGAAAACAATGCAACTCTGACCCTAGCTAGTTATAGCTATAGATGCCTGGTCCGGGCAGGCGGGCACACACATGGCATCTCCCGGGATAGATAGATGGATATGATGTCGCCTGTTGCGGCTGGGTACGTTAGCTTTGCAGCAAATGCAAATAATACAACACGTGAAGAGGGGATAGATTAGGCCGGCCCGACTGGGGGTGATTGCGTGCGGATCGCGCTTTTTTATCCGGCCGATCCGCCCAAAGCGAGTGCACTGATCAATCGCTGGCGATCTTCGTGCCCACCACTAGCGATCACCGGCCGTTGTGGTTGACTTTACAGCTTGGTCCATTGCACTGAACCCACTGGAGCGAGCGGCTATATATGCAGCCGCATACTGACACACCCACACACACACAATACAAAGCCAAAGTCAACCACGCCTCCGGCCGGGCGGCGCCTCCATATATGAACAACCCCCTCTTGCTCCACCTTCATACACGATCGATCGATCGATCCCTGTCTTCGGTGGCTAGCTGCAAAGCAGCGGCGTACAAGGTCATGGAGTACTCCAACGACTGGGACCTGCAGGCCGTCGTGCGGAGCTGCGGCACGGCTGTGTGCAGCAGCAGCGGCTTGGAAGAGGCGCCGGCGCCGCCGCGGCCGGTGGAGGTTCACGCCGGCCGTGCGGCGGCGGCTCCGGAGTTGCTGGGGAAACCGGTGCGGCGGCCGGCGGCGTCGCTGAGCGACCTGGACTATTTGGACTTGGACCACGAGGTGCCGCGGGCGCCGTTCTCGATCACGCCGTCCGGTGAGCGGGGGCCGCTCGACCACGATGTGCTCTTCTCTTTCCCGGCCGCCTCGACGTCCGGGCAGCAGCAGCTGCTGCAGCCGAGGAAGCAGCCCGGCCGCAAGCCGGGCGTCCGTACTCCACGGCCTAAAAGAAGGTAGGGACCGATTTGCTTGCAGTGCAGAGGTGTACTACTATATCTATATCTAGTGATTTTTTTTCCCACCGCAAACGGACCCAAATTTCATTACTGCTCCGTAGAACGCAACGAAATTACAAAACAAATTGTAAAATGATGTATAGTGATTTGTTTGCATGAAGTGATCCTAATACTTGGTTATTCCAAAATATGGTATCCGGTGCAGCAAGAAGAGCCAGCTCAAGAAAGTGGTGTGCGAGGTGCCGGTGGCCGACGGCGGCGTGTCGACAGACCTGTGGGCATGGCGCAAGTACGGCCAGAAGCCCATCAAGGGCTCGCCGTATCCACGGTACATGACCTCCCACGTTCCAGCCTTCTGGTCCAAGTGCATGCATGTGTGTAGTACTTTCCACAGCCGATTGACTAAATGGTTTTGCGATTTGGCACTTGTGTGTGTGTGTGTGCAGGGGATACTACAAGTGCAGCAGCCTCAAGGCGTGCATGGCGCGGAAGCTGGTGGAGCGCAGCCCGGCCAAGCCCGGGGTTCTCGTCGTCACCTACATCGCCGAGCACTGCCACGCGGTGCCGACGATGCTCAACGCCCTCGCCGGCACCACGCGGCAGAGGCCGGCGTCCCCCGACGGCCACCAGACGACCTCCCACGGCGCGTCGGACGAGGCGGCGTCCGGCAAGCGCGAGGCGGAGGACAGCGCCGACGCGTCCTCCATGACCGTGGACGGCGGAGGCGGCGTGGAGACGGCGGACGACGAGAACGAGCTGTGGCAGCTGGACATGGCGCTGGATGACTACCCGTTGGATGATTTCCTGGGGGGCTTTCATGACGACTTCGATCGGTTTTTCGAGGAAGACGACGATGGCGTTCTTGAACGCCGGGTATCGCTATAGTTGGGAGCAGGGTGACCACTGATCATTCAGCTATTCCTTGTTGACTGCAAATTGCCTCTTTTATTCTTTCTGCGATGATTAAGAGAGGTTGTGTCTTGGTGATGCGATGCAACAAGACGAAAAAGTGTGTTGCATTCATTTGACCGTATACACATACAACGGCATTAATGTTTGCATATTTTTTTTATCGGGGTTTATTTATAGATATGACAACACGACCTTTCCATTCCTAATTAAAACATGAAGCCAGGAAGCAACTTGTATGCATGTTTGAAATTCTGTATAGACATTCTATAGTCCTTGCTGGAAAATTTAAATAGGTTCATTTCTTCTGCACCGCAACCTACCAGTAACTGTAGTCTTTAAAAATAAAAACTATAGCCCTCTACATTGATTTTCATGCACAAAATAATCATCATCTAAATTACTGACTTATGTTATTGAATATTATTGTTAATATCTATACTATAAGGATCTAAAACTTTTCACAAGCGATGAACCCAACAATCAATGAAACACTACCACTTTTAGCGACCCTAGTTGTGCATTTTTTCGCCAACCCCTCCACCTCCCTCGTCCGTCTGTGTAGTATGGCATCGTCAAGTTCACAACAAACACGTTCTCCGGCCAACTATTTGTTATGCAGTCTTATTTTCTATTAAATGTTTGTGTTCTTGCTAGTGTAAATAAATTATCCAACAATTATTCTTTGATTGCCATGTTGCGAATCATTTGGAGAACTATACAAATTGCATAGAGCAATGTGTTTAGGAAACGGTTAGTGGTGGTCTGCTGGATTGTCCTTGCCATAATATTACTTCCAATTTGATAAGTAACCATCCAGAAATATGGTATACAATGATAAAATTGGTCAAACAATTCCATACAGAAAAACATAATTTACCCAAATACAAACATATATAAAATTTCAAACTATATGATTTTTTTATCACTCCTCGTGGATCCAATTCCAAGTATCCAAGGATGCCACAACCGATATGACTATGATCCATGAGTAACTTAGGGTTCCTAACATAATATGTAAATGTTGTACTCCCTGATTAACGAGAAAATAAAATGACCTTGATTGTCTCTAATTATTAACCATATTTAACACTAATTGGTTCTTGCATGCACATGCACCTACTAAATACAATAGAATAATTTGTTTTTTTGGATAAATATTGAATCATATAGTGTCTTCTTTTTTGAGACGGAGGGAGTACGTAGGATCATAAGTAGAGCCAAAATGCTCCTAAAAGTCCGCGAAACACTAAATGCAACAACTTTTCATGTTTTAGGAAACGACTTAGACTTAAAGGTTTAGGGTTTAGCCTATAATGTTTATGCCCGATGGAAGGCAGTTGATGGCAAACGAGCAGTGTTGTGGCTAAAATCACAACCGCAAACTGCACTACTTTCACGGCGATGTGTGCGGCTTATGTCTGTAAATGATCGAGTTGGGTTCTATCATACTATTAATACAAGTGAGTCAGTCACTCTTGTTGTCGATATGGCTCTTGATGTACCATACTAGCTATGTTGTGGGCATAATGTTGTTAGGAATACCGAGACCGTGATGATGATAGCGGTCAGATTGATTCTAAACTAGGGAAAGGAGGCTATAAGATATACGTGCCATATATGAGTTGTTGCATATATTTTCCGAGATGTGATTTTATAATTTGGAGTAGGCATTAGAGACGATCATGGCAAGTGGAAGACAACGATATGACTAATGCGTCCATAGGGGAGCTATAATAACTGTGCTTAGCAGACACAATTTGTGCCCACAGATGTAGAAAGTAAAACACATTAGACCCATTAGTATGTCGTTGATGAGTAAGGATCAACAGCTAAAGCAAAGGTTAGGTGTTCTGCCATTGTCCAACTTGCTTGTAAATAAATCCCAAAAGTTGATTGATCATTCACAACTGAATATATCAATATAATTTTATTTATTTTGTTTGTTTCATTTCAATATGTTTCCAACTCTTATTATTGTTTGATCTTCGTGTTAATGGTAACCTATGGCGCCTTAGCTGCCCTTTTGAGTCTACAACACTAAGCGGGTTGCATTCAGACATGACATTCTTTTGTGCTATAACCTGACTTGCGTATCACGCTCGACGTTGAGGGTACATAGTTACATGTTCAATATAAATAACAAATTTATTTCACCAGTTGATTGTGTCATTATTTGACTCATTACTTTCTCATCATGTAAACATTAAACTACTCTTATTCTAAGTCTACTACTTGTCCCTAAAGTAAATAATTTGACCAACTACCTCCCAATTTCATCTATTGAATTATTTCTTTGCGCATTATTTGTCATCAATCGTCCAATTGGGTTTGAATAGTTTGCATCATAGCATCACTAAATCCTCAAACTAGGTAACTTGGTGGATCTTGGCCCTCCAATCAAGATGTTTGTTTATGCCTTATTGTTGGGGGATTCGTCATCATTTCTTGAATGCACTTATATGAATTAACAATGAAATTTTCAAGTAAAGATTATGAGGTGATTTGTTTGAGACCCTGTCTTTTATGTATTTGAGGAAAAAAAATCATAATGCTTGTATGTATGTTATTTTCCGGGCAATGCACTAGATCCAATTTAGGTCTTTGCTATAGTAATAGGAAATGCTGTAATTTGGAAATGATGGTAATTGATATCTTTGCTAGCTGTGGATGAACGTTTATTAATAGAATTTGTGCTTAAGCTTTTCGTTTGGACTTTGTGAACTTTTTCTACTTGTTGGCAGAATTTGTGCTTAAGCTTTTCGTTTGGACTTTGTGAACTTTTTCTACTTGTTGGCACGTTGCTTACAGTCAACGGTTAAAACTGGACGTTGTCATCCCCTTCCCATTCCGTCCTTATCCGCTCCCGGTAGCAGCTCTCTGTAGTACTCGCTCCTCGGGCCCCTCCCTCTCCTCCGGCGGCCTCGCCGGCGGCGGGAAGGGCAGGGCGCCCTCCTCCCTCGTCCTCCACTCGCCTGTGCAGATCCACTTTTCTTTTTGTGCCTTATGGCTTGTGTCCCCAGTGGCTCGCGCCGCCGTGGATCCGTCGTCGTCTTCGTTGCCGTCGTCTTCGTCGCCGTCGTCGCCGCCGGCGCTCCTCCGGTGAGTCGTATCACAATAAAGTCGTTCCACTCGCTCTCTCCTGCAGCATCTCCTCCGCCTCCTTCCTTCCTCTACTGCAGGAACTTCCGTCCGCCGCCCCAGATCCGTCTGATCCACCTCGCGCCGCCTCCCTCCCTGCAGCCTCTTCTCTTGCAGCTTAGTGCTTCATTCAGGTCCTTCATCAACGGCCTCTGCCTCGACGTTCTCGCCATCTCCTGGGTGTCGATTTCGAGCTTCTTCTACCTCCGGCGACGGCAAACCTTCTATCTTTCGGTTGCTTGGAGTGCTCTTCCTCAGCTCGGTCGTCCCCTCTTCAACCGACGCTCTGCGCGGTCTCCATCCGGATGTATGCGCCTTTGGCGTCTCTACGGCCCATCGCCGGCGAGCTCGTCGCCATGGTCGCCGTTGTTGCTTCCGTCCTTATCCGGTCTTTGGACCTTGTTGTATTTTGGTCTTCGTTTGAGGACCTTTCTGTAAGAGTGGCTGTTTTAATTTAATAAAATAAAGAGTTGCTGGTCAAAAAAAAAACGGTTAAAACTGATGGCAAAAGATGGTTGAGTGCATGCCACTTGTAGAGGCTAGAATAAGACTATCCTTTGTCTTCGTCTAGAAAGCAGGGTGTGTATGATAACCAGACATCCCGGTCCCTCTGTTGTTGTTGTTTTTTTTGATAATAGATTGAAAAATCCGTTCTTGATCCGAGGGCTACAGCCAACCCTCCTTTTTGTTGTTGTTATGACCCCCACAATGCTTGCAGAGATATTCCAATCGAGCGCATCAACAAGAACACTTAGAATAGTTCCTCCCCAAAACAGCAAAACTAGTTTCCATAGATACCTGAGATTCAGGCATCTAAGCTCTTTATTACAACCAACCATTAGGCGTGCATTCAGAAACAGATGTTCCGTTCATCTGACACTATGCGGTAGCAGTAGTAGAACTGAAACAGAGGAGCTGCCTTTATTTGCAAGCTAGGATACAGTCGCAGGGATCGGATGACAGAGTACATTTCTGGTGGTCGATCTGAAAAGCTAATGAATTAGAACATGTCCTTGAGGGTTGGGAGCTTGAACTCGCCGCTTGTGGAGAGCGGGATGGTGAAGTTGCCGACGATGGGGAGGTCGATGGTGAGCCCCACCTGGAGCTCGTAGTCGATGTCCCAGTCCCTGCCCACGTCCTTTATGAGCGAGATGAGGAAGTCGTAGGGCACGTTGGCCGGGATCTCCAGCTTGGTGGTGTCGCTCGCCGCGATCCAGCCAGGGTCGGGCAGGGTGCCGGACGCAACGACCCTTCAATTCGCGAACGATTCAGCACAAATCCGATCAGCAGCCATGTATATACGCACAGTAAAAGGAAGAGAGATATTGAGGACGAAATCGATCGAGGAGGGAATGGAGCTTACTTTCCGGCGCACTTGAGGGTGTAGGTGACCTCGCAGATGGGGAGGCGGTGGTCGTAGGGGTTGGAGACGTTGACGTTGCTGTGCAGGGTGATGTACTGGCGGCTCATGCTCTTGAACGAGACGCTGTCCAGCGACGCCTCCGGCTTGGGGATGTGCGCGATCTTGTCCGCCACGAACTCCTTGGCCTTGTCCATCAGGCTCTGCTTCGGCTTCTGCTCCGCCGCGTGCTCGCTCGCCATGGCTCTCCCCTCCTTGCTCTCTTCGATTCTTTCTCGGATGCTGGTTGGGTGGGGTGGGGTGCACAGCAACGCGAACGGAATGGCTGGAAATATCTGTAGGGGGAGACCGGCCGGAGAGGGAAGTGGTGGCCGCGTTTATATCAAGCGGGGGAGGAGGAGGACACGGCGCAGCGCCCGCGCGGCGTGGGCACCACGTGCACAGCCGCGTGGAATCCGATCGTCCGGGTGGGCTGTTGCCTTCCGGGTACGTGAAACTTTGCGATATCCCGCGTCGGTGCCTGAGCCGCGTAGGATTGGGTCTGAAGCTTTTGGGTTCCGTCAATTTGATGTGCGGCAAGGGGAATTTGGGTAAAAGCGGGGAGGAGGGAGAAGAGAAGGTTCGGTGCGGAGCCCCACGCGGCGCGATGCCTCGAACGGACGGTGCTGAATCGGCATCTCCCGGCAGTGCCGATCGCATCTCGGCGGCACTGACGCGGTCACGCCGGCGAGCCGACCGAGCTTGCCAAATGCTACCGATCCTCTCCCTCTTGCTACAGGTGGAAAAGAACGGAGGGGAAATAATAAAGATACTATACTATACTATAGAATTGATAAGTTGAAGTTTTAGGGCTCATGCATAACATCGGTCCTCGGGTCCACTTCGCTTCCACTATTCATTCACTTGGGCTGTGTTTAGTTCCCCATCCATCACCAAAATTCTAAAAATTCTCTCTCCAAACATCACTATCCATCTATCATATCAAATCTCTCTCCTTATGCATGGAACACTAAACGTGGGTAAATAAAAAACTAATTGCATGGTTTTAATGTACACGACGAGACGAATCTTCTGAGCCTAGTTAAATCATAATAGGACAATGTTTACCACAAACAAACGAAATGTGCTACAGTACGCTACGGTATCCGATGTGACATTTTTTCCAAATTTTCTCCTACTTTTTAAAACTAAACACAGCCTTGGCCGCAAACACACCACCCACCCACGGATTTAAGTAAAACTGAGGTTCAAGTTGCACATTACAAAGGCTATTGTAGCTGTTCGCCTGTTCTGTTCTTTGGCACGGGATCTACAAACTACAGAGTACCGGACCGTACACAAAGTCAACCGGCAGTGCAACACGAAGGAGCCTGCTCACCTCCGAGATGGCGACACACGGTTGGTCCTCTAGTCTAGGCTGTGTCTTGCCGACAGCACATACGTCAAGTACCTGTCCCTGATGTACATGCCGGCACCCATTACAGTACACGTTGATTTGTCTAAAGACAAGGGGAGAAACATCAGGCATACTCGTTTCTCCCATAGAGCGGTTCGTAGCATGATTCTTGAGCATAGCTACAATTCTTTTCTACTAATACAGACGCATGCATTTATACTTTCGTGTACTCATTTTTATTAATACACATATGCAAATTCTATCCCTAATGCGGGGTGTCGTTCATCATACCATCACTACTTACCGCATGTGAGTGGATGTCAGTTGTTACCAGGGGTGGAGCTAAAAATGTCCCTAAGCCCGAGCTAAACCAGTGAGTAACTACTAGATTCATTAAAATTAGACTAGATGCAATAATTTTAAAATCAAATACTTCACAAATTTATAAGGGAGAAACCAAGCTAGGCACGGGCCCTAACTCCGCCAGTGGTTGTTACTAATCGCACATGTAACATATAATCATGACGATGCCCAACGACTGTTGATGAGCGTTAACATTACAATTATGCTTCTCTCGTATCTCTTGAGAGTTGCAGCTGCAGGGGGAAGAGAGATTGTGAGCTCATCTTATGGCATTAGCATGGTAGGAGGGAAGAGCATAAGGATGAGGTATTCATGGGCCACATACTTCAGGCGACGGTGTCATGGCCCATGCGTGTGACACCTAATCGTGCCAATCAGCGAGAAGCTTAAACAATGGAGCCTAAGTGTCTTCCAAGGAAGGAAAATGTCCTTTTGACATCCTCAACTATTGTCTAAGTTTGATTCTCGTCCCTTATCTCTAAAATCAGGTGTTTATGGTCCCTCAAATCTAAGAACCGGTTGTTTTTTGTCCAGATAGTTTCGATGGTGGTTTCGGAGGGGGTAAATTGGAACCTAGTTGGGAGTTCGAGGACATAAGTTGGCCTTTTAAAAAAATTACAAATATTTTTTTCTTACAAATCTAATAAAAAACCTAAAATCTGGTTTAATCTTAAAAATATAGAAAAAATTGTTTTAGATTAAAAAATATGAAAGTAGTTTCATATTTTATTTAAAGTCATGTTTTTATGACTAATTTGGAGCCATACTAGTTTCCTGGCATATGAAATCAAATATAATAAATAGTGGAAGCAACTACTTAGTACAAGCAATCAAAGGAATTAATAGAAAATTGATAATAAAAACTATCAAAGCAAATTAGTAGGAAATTAATAGAAAATTTATTTTAGATCGAAAAGCTTTGATGGATTTTACTAAGTAGTTGCTCCCATATTTATTATAATTAGTCTCATATATTTAGAAACTAGTATGGCTCCAAACTAGACGGTAAAAGAAAAACATAATTTTAGAGAAAGTGTTAAATTAGTCTTATATTTTTCAATCTAAAATGAATTTTATATGAAATTTTAAGATTAAACTAGATTATAGTATTTTTTTAATAATTTCTCTAGAAAAAAGGACCATTTCACACCCTCGAATTTGCAACCAAAGTCTAATTTTCCTCCTCTAAAACCACCGTCAAAATCACTGAGTATGAAAAACAACCGGTTTCCATAGTATAGGGACCACAAACATCTGGTTTTGGAGATGGAGGAAGGGAATCAGACTTTGGCAATAGTTGAGGGATGTCGAATGGACTTCTTCCTCCAAGGAAGGAATGGAGTGAATATGTGGACGGCCCATACCATACCAATGAAAGAAGAGCCCATTTAAGGCCTGGATCATAATGAGCCCATGATACAAAAGTGCAGCCTTTTCATTTTTTATTATGAAGTGCGGACATTCCACACGACCACACCAGATGATCACAAGGTCCCCATCCGGGAACAAGCAGTATACTGTATGTGTGTTTTAATTCTTCCCTGGACTAACTAGAACCCTTGGAGTCATGAAGATCAAATTAATGGAGATCAAATGAACAGAAGGAGCAAACGGGTCCACTTTCTCCAGCAATCATCGCTCGTACTCGTCCCGTCGTGTCAAGCAGAGCAGCAGCCACCCAACCAAGCTTCCTGACCGAATTTAATCGAAACGGATCGAAGCAGCCGTCAGAGAGCGACGTCCAACTCCCCAACCACCAAACATGGCGCCAAACCGTTGCACTGCCACTGCTGAAGACGCAGCCTCTCACCGTGCTCGACAGCTACCCGCCTTAATCCTTCCCCAACGCCCAACGCCGGCTCGTGCTCAGCATCTACCAATGCCGACTGCCCCTGCCACGCACACCGCAACTCATGGCCGACGCCAAGCCCTGCAAACCCAAAGGCTCCTCCACACCCCTCGCCTCCGTTGACGCCGCCAAGGCCAAGGTCAAAGCCAAAGCTAAAGTCGTCGACGCCAGCGCCGACGAGGCCGCTGCCGCCCATGGCGCGACGCCGCCGGCCACGCGCGGCCGCAGCTGGCTTCGGTGGGCGTGCTGCGGCCTGGCCGCCGCCGGCGCGGTGGCTGCGGTGGTGATGCTGGCGCTGTCCCTGACGGTGCTCAAGGTGCGCGACCCGACGCTGTCCATGGAGTCCGTGACCGTGCGGTGGTTCAACGTGCACCTCGACCCGAGGGCGGCGCGGCCGCTGCGGATCAACGTGACGCTGGCGGGGGCCATCGTGATCCGGAACCCCAACTACGAGTCCATGCGGTTCGGGGCCAGCGGCACGGAGATCTTCGTGGACGGCGTGGCCGGGCCCGTCGGCGTGGGCCGCGCGCCGCCCGGGGAGGTCCCCGCGCGGGGCGCCAGCCGGGTCACCGCGGGCCTCGACGTGTTCGTGGACCGCGTCGGCCCGGCCGTGGTGGGCGAGGTGCTCTTCGGCAGCGGCGAGGTGCGGCTCGCCAGCCACACGGCCGTGGACGGCAGGATCAGCGTGCTCGGGGGCCTGTACGGGCGCCGCACCGTGCGCGTCGCCATGCGCTGCCGCGTCACGCTGCGCGTGTCGGCGGCGGTCGTCGTCGCCGGGAACCCCGCCTGCGTCGCGGACTTCGGCCGCTGACTGACTGGCTGACATCGGAGGAGGCTCGATCGGAGATGTAGCCCGGGACGGCGAACGAAGCGGTGCTTGATTAGCTCGTGCCTCGTGGTGTGTGTGCGGCCGTACGTTGTTTGTCGGTGAGCCGGGATAGTTTTTGCCCTTTTCTGTTTTACCGGCGATGACCGGCGTAGGTAGTGACGGTGGCGGCTAAGGTATAACGGCCGAGTGCTTCTTTAATTTCCTTCCTTGTGACTTGTGAGTAATCAATTCCGGCTCTTCTCTTACTTCGATTTGTACCATAACGATCGCTTGCTAGCTTGTTTGTTTGTTCTGACATCATGTGGAATAACGATACGGAAATCCTTGGCCCCAATTTCAGTTGTTTGTACAATTGGCTTTTTATTTACACTGCCTCTGCATATTTATGAGTTCCAACTTGCTGCTGAGTGGAGTGGTAACAACGATGAATTCTTCTACGGCGTATAATGCACGAACGATTAGCATTAGATGTCCCTTCCAGTCGAGCTAATTTCAGGTTGTCCAAGGCCTGAACATCGCGGTCGGAAGTCGGAACAAGCCTCTCACTGCTGCATGACTATGAACCAGCGAACGCCTCCCCAATCTTCAAATTTTCACCGTGTTTTCGCTGAAACAACGGCGGCTTAGGCAAAAAAACCCAGCCCATCCATCGGCCCAGCACATAACGCTGCCTATCGGCGGCGCGTGCTCTTGAACGGGGAATTACGGCACACCATGTCTCATACAAGACCCGGTTTCCTTCTCTTTCTTCATTTAATCACTTGCCACATCATCTTTCATCCTAGGTGGCAGTCCATTTAATTCTATGGACACCATCCTAGTCACTGGGTTGGGACTGCCCTAATGCGGCAGACAGACGTATCCACGGGATGCCCAAATAATTGGGTGAAACAATCCCAATGAGCAGTTGCTCTTGCTCCAACATGATGCATGTACCAGACTCATTGCTACTGTATAATCCACCTACTGTAGTATTGTATGCACGAAGAAAGGAATGATGGAGATCGTCAGAATCAGCCAGATTATGAGACCGATACAATACAAAACACCTGCATGCTGGGCGCAGTTGACCCTGGCCACGTACTGCAGCCGCACTGTAGCACACTCCCAAATGAAAAGAGAGACAAAGCAAGCAGCAAGCATGCAATGCAATGCGTGGTGCCTTTCTTCAAGGATAAAGGATATAGCCCTCATGCAAAAAAAAATATCAGTTCACTTTGGGAAAGCAAAAGCTGGTGTAAAAAAAAATGTTTTCTCCCCCTTCCCTTGGGCAAAGGCAAGAAGCTGCAAATCTGTTGCTCTCTCGCATATGGTGACGCATGGTTGCTGACTTTCGAAGCAGGCATCCAATGCATGCACCGTGCTTGACGAGAGATTCATGCATTGGGTTTGGAAGGAACAGGAACGACTCCGAGAGATCAGAAACAATCTCTCGGCTCCAGAGAGATTAGATCCTCTGATCACCTCGTGCTCGACCTGTGTCTGTGGCCCTGCTAGCCGTCGCCGTGCATGTATGGGATCTGAGACCTCCTCTGATGTTCATGTATTGATGCATGCACCTCTGGAGCCTCAAAACTTAAGGATCTGAACACGCCGAGGCGTACCCAAGGAGGCTGCCTGCGATTGTGCAAACATGTTTCCTACAGCAACCACCGTGTCCTCCGGAGGCTGTCAAGTATCAACGGCGCAATTCACTCTGCCCAGATTCAACAGCGAGGCATCTGCCTTGAGAGTTGAGACGCTTGGTGCTGGGCCGTGTTTAGTTCCACGTTAAATCACTGAACTTGTTAAAATTCTCTCTCCAAACATCACTATTCACCTATCGCATCAAATCTCTCTACTCCTACATGAAACACTAAATGTGGGTAAATAAAAAAACTAATTACATGGTTTTGATGTACACGACGAGACAAATCTTTTGACCCTAGTTAGGTCATGGTAAGACAATGTTTACCACAAACAAATGAAGTGCTATAGCGCTGTCGGTGCTGAGATTGGCCGACCAACCTCAACGCCTAACAGAATGCGCTGTGTCCCGTCCCTCACCGGTTGATGCAAGAGCTAGCACAATGACTCAAGGGGTTTATTCTGGTTCCAGGTTTATCCTGGTTCCGGCCTCGGGGCCTTACGTCCAGCAAGGTGTGCTCTTGGGCACTATACTATCTTGCACCGGGGTGCTTGCAGTGGGGGGCTACAAGCTCGGCGGAAGAGGAGGCGAGACCTCCAAGTCCCTAAGTGAGTGGGTGATTGAGGCAGAATGCCAATATCGCGATGGGTGTGTGTGTGTTCTGTCGTGAATTTGTCGCCGTCCTGTCGTCATGGCCCCCTTGGGCCGGCGCCTTCTTCCTCCTTTTATAGTCCAAGAAGGAAGGGTGGCGTACAAGGATGAGTACAAGTACAAGTACAGGGAATGTACGCCGAACGGATTTTCCGGCTG
>OAMR01000434.1:1089909-1121416 GCA_900205405.1 Echinochloa crus-galli | reverse complement strand
ACGGCCGAGATGCGAGTCAAACTCCTGTGTACCGGTCAGCGCTGGTAATTTTGTTAAAGAGCCCCTGAGTTTAATCAAAATTAACCCGCGGTCCAATTTAAATCAAAATTAATTACGAATAGGTCCTGTTTTATTCGTTTAGGCCCCTGTAAATTTTAAAACTTTGCCAGCAAGCCCCCGAATCTTAGAAACGCTATAACTTTCACGTTTTAGCTCCGATTTGCGTGATTTTCGCGCTCGTGTGTTCGTAGCGAAGCGTAGATCATTTCTAGCTCCTGTTTTTGTACTGTTTTTACTGTTTGGTGTACTGTTCTAATAGATTAATTTTGTTTGCATGTAATGATTGTTTTGGATGCGTGCGTGTTGATCGTGTCCAGTCGGTGAGCCCGTAGCGTTGGACTTCGAGTACGTTGAGGACGTGCCAGAGCAGGACTCGCAGCAGTAGCCGTACTCCGAGGAAGGCAAGTTATAGCACGGACAATCCTTGCTACCTACTCACTCTTTTAATACACTGTTCATTACATACGCATGTGTCTAATATTGTTTACCTGCAGTATGGTGTCAGCTGGGATAAGAGTTTGCCGTATGCAGAGTTCTCCTACAATAACAGCTACCAGAAGAGTCTGCAGATGGCACCGTTCGAGGCATTGTATGGCAGAGGCAGCTACTGATGTTGTTGTGGGTACGTTTCTTGTTAATTCGACCCCTGCCACTATTCTATTCGATTCTGGAGCTTCGCATGCTTTCATTTCTGCTGCTTTTGTAAAGAAGAATATGCTAGCATTAAAGCCTATGATGAGCGCCATGATAGTGAGCTCGCCAGGGGGTGAGCAGCGGGCCACCCTACGGTGCCCCCATGTCCCCATCATAATAAGGGGGGTAGGGTTCAAGGCGAGCCCAGTAGTCCTGGAGACCCTTGGTTTTGATCTGATCTTGGGTATGAGCTGGATGACCAGATATGATGCAGTGATCAGGTGTGCTACGAGGACCATCCAGCTGACGGCAGAGTCCGGTGACAAGGTGGAGTATCAGGCAGCCAGTTCCTCAGAGCAAGGTCAAGCCAATCAAACTGAAGGGATGACATTTGAAGCTATCAGAGTGGTGAGCCAGTTCTCGGATGTGTTCCCTGACGAGTTGCCAGGTATGCCTCCGGAACGAGATGTTGAATTCATTATTGATCTAAAACCTGGCACTGCACCTATAGCCAAGAGGCCGTATAGGATGGGAGCGAAGGAGCTGGAGCAACTCAAGAAGGAGTTGGACGAATTTTTGGCCAAGGGGTACATTCGTCCGAGTGCTTCGCCATGGGGAGCACCGGTATTGTTCGTCGACAAGAAGTTCTCCCAGTCAGAGTCCCTGTGGGATTGCGGCTACGCTTAGAGAGATGTACTAGTCTTCCGCTGTCCTTGTATTTTCATTTATGCAAACTCTGATGTAATCGCTACTTTATGTTGAGAATTAAGCATTGTACTCTGATTTTTACCATATTTGTTCGCTATATGTGTCTGTGGACTTCCTGGGCACACATATGGCCACATTCGGGTTTTGAGTAAATCCGGGTGTGACAGAGTGCAAAGATAGCCATCGTATACAGCCCATAAACTCATTGCCCTACTCACACGAGCACACCTATACCCATCATTTCTCCCTTTGATACCAACGAAAGCGACTAAAAGGACTTGGCCTCCCAAGAACTGGCTGAGTAAAAGGACTTGGTGTCACAAGAGCTGGTTGAGATGAGGCACCGGAGTTCTCAGAACGGAACCTGCTGGTCTGCTCAAAAGAAGCTGCTGAAGCCGGAGTAGTAGCTTGAAGGGGCAGTGCAAGAGAGGAGTGTGGAGCTGGGATCTGAGATGAAGAGGAGCTTTTGGTATGCTACACCGGGAGAATAGGTCCACCCTCAACTCTGCCAATCCTGCCCTCCATGCTGGCTAATGAGTCTCTTATGGGTCTGAGTCCATCCTCAACAACCTGAAGAAGATATGTGCTTGTGATAGCCTGAGCTAGCACGGCTTGCCCCTGGACTGCCTTTCCCTGGGGTTGATGTCCGGCTGCTTCGAATTGGTGGTGGTTGTCTGCCACAACACGGCCCTCAACCTCTGGCTGCAATGCTGAAGGAGGTTTCTCAAAAGGTGCAGCTACTGCATGTGCTGGTGGACGACTAACCTTTTTTGTCTGTTTCAGCTTGTAGGTATGCCTGGGTTTGTAGGGATGGTGCCTAGATTCTCTAGGTCCGTTGTATTCAAAAGCTCTCATAATCATCGACATAATGTAGGGTGCATATAACAGCAGGTCCTTAGTGCGATTGCGATCTGAAATAAGCAATTCTACCTCACCAAAGATCAAAGCAATTATGTCAAATGGATGCTGCTCCACAATGTGGTATATGAGATTCCAGTTATGTCCGTGAAGTGTATTTCCAGACTTGGGATAGATGGTCGTCCTAATAATCTTATTGGCTATGCTAGCCAAAGGAGAGAGGCCACTGACTTGACCAAGTGTGCATTTTGCAGCTGTGTACAGGGTCCTCTTGCCATCATCATCAAGCAGAAACTCCGAGTGAATATCAGTGTGAAAACCGCCAGGAATGCCAAACCAATCCTCCCATGCTCTCTTGTTGGTAGTGATCCTCCTACCATCAGCCATACAAGTCATGGTGCTCTTGTCGTTGCTGATGTAAACTGTAGAGTAAAACTGCCTAATCAGCTCACTGTCCCAATCACAGCAATAACTCATTATCTCCTCGAGCCCCAGATGGGCAAATTGCTCCCTGACACAAGCAAACTGATCTATGCTGTCGATATGGTCCCAATCTATCCACTTCATATCAAACAATTTGGCCCGACTGTATATGGAGGTGTATAAGTCCTGCTGCTCAATGGACCAGAATCTCTTGTCTGTTGCTGTTCTAGGCCCCTCATAGTGGTTCCTGCTTCTGAGCCTCTTCAGCTCATCAGAAGGGGCCCTCGTGTAGTCCACTGGATCATTGTGCCGCACTGGGGCAACCGGAGGCAACTCGTTCTCCTCCAGAACTTCGATCATCGGCTCCACACCTGGTGGCCGCACTTGCTCTGAATCAAATGCAGACAGGGACCGATCACTATCCGCACCATCGCCAAAGAACTCAGGCTGCTTATTTGCACTGATCTGCTCCAGCTCCTCACTTGCACTAGGGTGCTCAAACTTTGAGTCATCTGACAAATAATCCATATTTGATAATTGTGCCTTTTCCCTCCCCACATCTGACTGGTCAGCCTCCTGCATGTGCTCAACTGAAACCTCTCTCTGAAATATTCTACTGTCCTGAGCAATCAGTAGCTCACTATTCATATCATTCTGGTGCCTGAAAGAGATTCAATGTGAGTGTTAAGCAGTTTTACAGCTCTTCGATCATTGGCTCCACAGCTGGTGGCCACACTTGCTCTGAATCAAATGCAGGAAGGGACCGATCACTATCTGCACCATTGCCAAAGAACTTAGGCTGCTTATTTGCACTGATCTGCTCCAGCTCCTCACTTGCACTAGGGTGCTCAAACTTTGAGTCATCTGACAAATAATCCATATCTGATGATCGAGCCTTTTCCCTCCCTACATCTGACTGGTCAGCCTCCTGCATGTGCTCAACTGAAACCTCTCTCTGAAATATTCTACTCTCCCGATTACCCAGTAGCTCACTATTCATATCATTCTGGTGCCTGAAAGAGATTCAATGTGAGTGTTAAGCAGTTGTCTTACAGCTATTTACAAAGATGATTGGTAACAAAGTTCACAACCATGCAAACCTGGTCAGGTCAGCTAAATCAACTATTCCATTTTCCAAGAAGCTTCTTGCTTTCTCAGATGATGGCACAACTAGCACTTGTTGCCTGACATTCTGCAGCTCCACATCTATTTTTCCTTGCTGCCATCTTTGATGTTCTACTTCTTCCTTCATAATGTCCACCTTGGGAGAAATAGCAAAAATCGTTGTTGAGAAAGAGTAAAAACTGACTAATAGACTAAAGTCTGAAATCAGCACTCCATGGTGCAAACCTTACATAAAATTTTCAAAGAATCTGAAACTTTGCATTCCAAGTTAAGGTTCAAAATCATTTTAAAAAAATCATACGAAAATGAAAAATTTCAGGTGCATGTGCACTGGACGACAAATATGTATTCTACTGCACATGCACTTTTCATTTCCATGCGAATTTTTTAGATCAAGTTTGAATCTTAACTTTTGCAGCAAAGTAAATCTATGGATGCACCATGGATGTTCGAAGTTTCAGTTTTTTTTTTTTTTTGAAACTTTCCAAGTATGTTTTTAGGGTGGTTTCACTGACAAGGTGATTTCCACTGAATATTTTCCCAAAAGGTAAATGCAGTCACAAAGAAAATATATAAACATTTGAAAAACAGAGATGGACGAACCAACAACTTCATTGCTATTCAACGAAACAGTGTGCCTTTAGATAGAACATGTTGCAAAGTAGGAAAAAGTCAATTTTACTAGCTCCACTAATCCACTTTATCCACATAACCCCCTGAACAGAAGTTAGGCCCATTTTACTCCCCAAACTATTTTAGTTGGTTCAATCTATCTACCCCCTAATGATATTTGTATTTTATGTTTCTCCCTACACAGTTTGAATTGTAAGTTCAAATTTGGCGAGATGACTTATAACATGGTGCCCTATACAACAACAACAACAACAACAACATAGCCTTTTGTCCCAAGCTAGTTGGGGTAGGCTAGAGGTGAAACCATGTTAATATCCTTATTCTGGGGGTTGTAAAATCATTTTTTCACAAGAAACAGTAACCCTTGAAGTCATGTCAAAATGCAATCTGCCGTATGGAACTTTCACATTGAACATATTTTGTTCCAATCTGGTTGGTCAGAAGAATAACATAGTGACTGGAAAAAAAGAAATTCTTTGGGGCATCTTGCAAGATTGTGCAGTGAAATGAGCAAAATCTTTTTCGTGTCCATTTCCTTGGTGAGCATCCAGGTCTATGATCAATACACTGCAAATGTTTAAAAGGGAAATTCAGTTGGTTTTGTATAGCTAAGTATACACCCTTGCATTTGACCTCAAGCAAATGTAAAAGAAAAAGCAAAACAACCGACTGCCTGGGAGGATGCATTCAACGTTGAAGTGCTCTAGTAGTCCCACTGAAATCGCACATCATGTACTCGGTCTTAGTCCTGCTAAGTCTGAAACCTTTGGACTCTAACGTATGCCTCCACAACTCTAACTTCCTATTAACACCTGCTCTACTCTCATGAACTAGCACCACATCATCAGCAAAGAGCATACACAAAGGGATATCACTTTGTATATCCCTTGTGACCTCATCCATCACCAGAGCAAATAAATAAGGACTCAATGCTGACCCCTGATATTAAAAAAAAAATTTAGAATTTTTCATGATTTCTTTGCATATAGGTTTTGCATCCTTAGCATAAATTCCGTATTAAATGTTTCTAATCTATGAAAATAACAACGAAAAATTCTTAATATATTTTTCAGCACAAGGCATCATGTTCTCGATCTCCTAACAAAATTTGACTGAAAAACTCATCTTTTATGTGGAGAACAAAAAGACAAATCTCATTAAGGGGTAGATTAGACCAAATCAAAGAGTTCAGTAGTAAATTGAGCCTAAATTTTGTTAAGGGGTTAGATGGACAAAGTAAATAGGTGAGGGAGTAAAATGGACTTTTTCCTGCAAAGTATCACTATCTATTGTAATAAGAATGGAGGTCAAAACTATTAAAAAAATACTTGCATCTTAAGTTTCTAACTAATAGGTGGTTAGCACAAAAATCATTACCTCTGATTCCTTTACAGAAACCTGATTTCGACCTATTCTTCTACTCCTCTGAGCACCCCGTAGCCCATTATTTATATCATTCGGGTGCCTGCAAGAAACTCAAGGTGAGTGTTATGCTGGCATGCTGACTGGTAAAAATATTCATAACCATGCAAACCTGGTTGAGTCGGGTGAATCAACCATTCCATCTTCGAGGGAGCTCTCTTCTTTACTGGAAGATGGCACAGCAAGCAATTGTTGGCGAACATTCTGCAGCTCCGTTTCTAGTTTTTCTCGCTGCCATCTTTGTTGTTCTGCTTCTTCCTTGAATGTGTCCACCTTAGGAGAAATGGCAAAAAATCATTGTTGAGAAAGACAAATAAATGCTAATTAAGACTTATGAAGCAGTAGCAAACTCACTTTGTTTTCCAATGAACACACAGTGATCTCAAGATCCTCAATAGACCTCTCCAATAGCTTGATTTCTTCATCCTTCTCTTCAGCATATGTTTTCCTTTCCTCTGCTACCTGCAAAATAATATCAATAATAAATGGAAGGGTTCTAAGCGGTCCTAGAGAAATTTGGTAAAATTCAAAGTTCGGAAATCCGGCTGAGCTATGCCATAGCTATGGTTATGTTCTTAGACATTGTTTTACTGAAGCAAGGGTATGTGATGACTATGTCTTAGATCAATGCGGCAAAACCAGATGACCCAAGAAGAGCATCATTATACTTCAAATTCTACAAAGCATCATAAGTCACTCTCCTATTAGGCTATTAGCTGTTATTACTGTTTGCACATTAAAACCACATCCCAACGAGTGAAAGATAAGTATACAAGTGTACAGCACTATATAGTTTTCTAGCAAAACATTTCTTAGCGCGGGGAAGAAAGACTTTTTTGCAACGAAGAAAAACGCCTACAGTGAATATGCTAAATTATTGGTGGACGCGCCTCGAATATGCTTACGCTGACTGAACCTTGAACTAGTTTATCTTTGTTTCTCCGGAAATAAAGCGGGGGATCTCCCTTTTTCTAAAAAAAATATGTTACATTTTAATCCAACTGAAAAGGAAGATAATTTGTTGTTCAGCGGAAATCAAAAAAGCTATTGTAGAGACAAAAAAATTCAATGAAGTAAGCCTAGTTGCCTTTCAGAGGGCTACCTCTTTTTCTTTATTCCATGAAATGAGTGATGCTGCAGCCATATCATCCTTTTCTTGCATTTTTTTCTCCAGTTGTTTAAGTCTACCTTCATAGAATCTCTTTAACTGGTCAAGTTGTGACTCCAGCTGACAAATTTCTGTTCCCATCCACCTTAACAATGAAACATAGTTTTGTTCAAGAACCTCCTTCTGCACAAGTGTTTCAATGGATTCTTCCAACAGAAACTCTATTCTGCAAATTTCATCAAGGTTTTGTTTCGCCAACAACTCATTTTTCTTACTGGCATTTAACTGCAGATTGACTGATGACAGCTGTTCTTTTAAGGATATAATCACCTTACTCATTTCAATCTCAACCTGCCTACAGACTTCATCCTTTTTTCGCTCAGCAGAACTGCAAGATGCCAGATCCTGTTGGTACCTTGTATTTAAGTTGCGTGATTTCTCAAGTGAAGCCTGCATTCTTTTCAGCTTTGTACCCAAAGATGACTCTTCACTAACTAAGCACTTCAAAGTTTGCATTTTGGGCTCCTCATAGGGCACATATTCATTGCCATGGGGGATGTCAAGCTTACTGTTTGGCCATGGGGTTTCCATATCCCTCTTCTTGCAAAGCACTGGGCTTTGGAAATTATTCTTCTTCAGCTCATCTACTTCTTTTATCTTATCAGTCAACTGCGCTTCAAGTGTTTCTATACAAGTTCTCGCAACATCCAGCTCATTTTCTGTGGCTTCCTTCTGCCTGCAAACTTCTGCATGGTCTTTTACCTCTTCCACTAGAATTGTTTTAAGTATGTCTAACTCTAGCTGCAGACTTAATATATCTTCTGAGTCCCTGATGAAAGCTATACCAGAACAGCCTTCTATCTTTGCAGGTGCATGAGAGTCATATTGTTGCAACGTAGACAAAACATTCTGTCCATGAAATCACCACAATGGACGATCAATTGGTTTATAAGATAAGAGCATATATAAAATTATAAAAATTCAATTGGTTTATCAATTGGTGCGAGAAGTCTAGGGTTGATGTCCTGACTGACTTACAATACAATGTGGCATCTCCAGTTGCAAAAATGTACTAAGATGATATATGGAGGTTAAATTTGCAGGGTTGATGGTGGAGGAGAATAACTAGTTTATTCATATAGAGAACGAGGGAGACTCCTTGGAAAGAAGCCTGATTGTTTGACTCACAAACTTGCAAAAGCTCGAAATCCTGTGAATGTCTTTCAAATCTCTAAGATGTTATATGGCTAAGCTACAATTGGTAGTATTTCAAAGAGTGTTAGTGTTAAGGTCATACATGAGTTGAAAGCTGTATTGAACACCTTGAATTTAATTCTTCACAAAATTGGGACAACGGTAACAGCAGTATATGTAATTCACCTGCACATTGCGGTTCTCCTCCCAAAACGTGATGGCTGCTCGGACCTTGGAAGGCGGCACCTCCGCAGAACTCGCCGCCCCCGCCTTCGCGAGCCCCAGCCTCAACGCGGGCTTCCTCAAGTTCTTGGTGTGCACGAGCGAAGTGCTCGGCCGCGCCGGCCCCTTGCCCGCCGCCCGAGCCCATTGACTCTTGCTGGGCGCCGGCAGGGGCCACTGGTGCTTCCGGCTGCTCGCGGCCGGCGCCGGCCGCGGCTGGATGGCGCGGAGGGGAGGCCGTGGGGCGGTGGCGGAAGGCGTGGCGGCGCACGAGCCACCGGGTGGCGCGTTCTCGTCTCCCCTGGCTGCTGCTGCGGCGGCGGCGGCGGAAGCAGGGCCCGCCGAAGCGCGGCGGGGAGCGCCGCCGCCGAAGCCGACGCCGTGCCCCCTCACCATCCTGCGCGCGCGACACGAACGTCCTCAGAACTCCGAGCGGGCGGGATCAATTAGCAAACCCCCCAAAAAGCGAGAGGAGCCAGCCAGCGCGCGAGCGAGCGAGCGGCGGCGGGCGGCGGAGGTTAGGGTTTAGTGTTCGGGGCGCGGTGCGGTGCGGCGACGGCGACGGCGCCGGGGGGATGGCGTGGACGGCGGCCGGTGACGAGGAAGAGGAGGCGGGAGCCGGGGGTGGGGAGCGGACGGGGAGGAAGAGGACGGCGGTGGCCGCGGCCCGGACAAGCGAGAACGGAATCGAACTTCCCCCCGTACCGTACCGTACCGTACGTACCTCGGTGAGGCGCGGCGGCCGCGCTGGAGGTGCGAATCGCGGGCGGCGGCGGGGACCGGACCGGAGGCTGAGCGAGCGGCGGTGGCGGAGGGAGCCGCCCTCGATTCGAATCCGATCGCCGCCGGGGCTTCGGGTTGGCAGGTGAGCTCGCCGCTCGCCGCTCGCGTTCCGAGGCGAGGCGAGGCGAGCATTCATTTCATTTTGCTCTCGTGATGCGGGCCGCGGGACGCCATTAGTTGGCGCGTAATACTCCCTCAAGACTCAAGCAAGAGTGGGCGTAACAAACAATTTTGCCCCTCCGGCCCTTGCGCTCCATTCTTCAAAAAAAAATCGCAAATAGTTTGATCATAGTACTGTATATAGGGGTGGTAAAGGGCCCTCACTTTTGTACTAGAAATTTTAAGGATCGGGCCAGATTAGGGCCGGGTCAAAATAATACTAGTTTTTGAGCTAAATTTTGTTAGGGCCAAGTTAGATTGTGAAGGAACAAACGGGCCATGATCCGTTACCACCCCTAACTATATACTATCTCTGCTCTAAATTTGTATTCGTTGTTTATATTTTTTAACCTAACGTTTGTCCATCCTATCACATTTGAGAATATATGAGTATTATTTGGGATTTTTATAACTTATTTTATCATCAAACATATTCTAAACAAATAACCGTTCCTCTTTATTTGTTTTCTGTTCTTCGTGTAAAGAACTACAAAACCCTCGAAGAGTCGCATGAGTGGATGGGTAGGAAGCCCAACGGCTACTTGCTTTTGAATCTTTCCTGTGCTTGGGCCCCTGGTGTGATCTATTGGACTCGTCGGCCCGGCCCATGTAAACATTAGAGACAGACATGGCGAGTATCGATGCGTGTTTGGGCTTAATTTGAGGCCGTTACAAGCCCAGATCGGTCGGACCAAACGATGGGTTGGATAACTGCGGCTTTGCAAAACCCTTTTTTTTTCTCCTCACGACACGAAAAACACAAAAACCTTTCTTAACCCAGCAAGCTAGCACAATCCATATGACCATATCCAGGCAGCTCATTGATGAATCTGTCGGACGGACACGCGGCAAAGATTTGTGAACTCGTGTAAGCATGTCATTTGCCTTGAAAAAAATAATGCAAAAGTCGCATCACAAACTACCTACAATTCGATCGATCTTTTTACATGCATAGTAAATTCGATAAGAAAACATTATACCAAAATTGTACACTTGAAAATATATATTACGAAAAAGGCTGACTGGTCTCCAAAACATGTAAGCAACATAACTACATTATACTACATGTTTTTTTTTAATTTACGAATGAACTGGCGAAGCCAAGAGAAAGCTCATTGATGTATCTGTCTGACGAACACGCTGCAAAGATTTGTGAACTCGTGTAAGCATGTCATTTGCCTTGTAAGAAAATAATGCAAAAGTCTCATCACAAATTACAATTCGATCGATCTTTTTACGTGCATAGTAAATTCGATGAGAAAATATTATACCAAAATTGTACACTTGATGACTTGAACGTATATTATGAAAAAAAAGGCTGACCGATCTCCAAAACATGTAAGCAACATAACTAATTATACTACATGTTTTTTTTTGAATTTACGAATGAAGAACTGGCTAAACCAAGAGAAAGTTGCTGGCACGCACATAATAAAGAACGAGCTTTTCTCAACATTTCGAGTACATGAAAATAATCGAAACAACATGCGATGGGCAGCGGCCATATAGCCGGCTCGATCCGCCTCACAGGAGCAGGTGCGGCGAGGCGCCGTGGCGCATCAGCCCGCCGGCCTCCACGGGTGGCGCCGCCGCCGCCGCGGAGAGCTCCTGTTGCGGGTGGAGCCGCCGACGGGGACGTTGCGGAGGGAGCCGCCGAGCGTCCAGTAGCGGCGGCAGAAGTGGCGCGGCTGCGCGGTGTTGTAGTTGTTGTAGTAGCAGAACTTGGTGTCCCGCGACGCGCACCGCGGGCACTGCTCCCGCCGCCCCGTCGCCATCGCCACCGCCATGGCGCGCGCCGCCGCCGTGGCCTGATGGTGCAGCAGCGCCGGGGCGGCGGCGTCCTGAGGAGGCGGCGGCGGCAGTGGGACGGGGGACTGGTGCAGCGGCGCCTCCATGCTGACTGTGACGACCGAGGTCCGTCGATGCTGTTACGTACTTGTGCTGGCGTCCTAGTCTCGATCGATCTGCTGCTGGCCTCTTGACTTGCCGGAGTGGTAGCTTGAGATGGAGGCTGATGGTGATTATATATAGCAATGCCGGAGTGGCGCGTACGTACGGCGTGCGCACTGCGCAGTGCTTGTCGATCGAGAGAGAGAGAGAGAGAGAGAGTGAGTGGTCGTCGTCGGGCTGGGGCACCATCATGCGGATGGTACGGAGGCGAGGGGCCGGCAGGCGAGTCTGCAGAGGATTTGCTTCCGGTTGCAGGGAGAGAGGGAGGGACAGAGGCAGAGGCAGAGGCAGAGGGGCCGGACGGACGGACGGCGACAGCAGCTTTGGCCATGGCCGGCCGGGCACAAATGTTACGTACAGTAGCTTTCGTCTCTCGCAGATGCATGGCCGGAGCTAGCTGAGCAGGCGAATTCCCTGATCCTGCATGCCACAAGCAATGGACACGCTGTGAAAAATATTGCTTGGCTTGGTATTGCACATGGTCTGGTCATCGCATCCCTAGCTAGGTGCCTCGCTCAAGATTAATTTGCATTGGACGCCCCGTTGTTTTCTAATTTGAACGCGTTACAATTTATTTACTCCAGATTTATATTTCGTTGGCCGGCCTGATGCATGATCTGCTGCTCTGTCTCGGCCGCATCTTTCATAAGGGACGGCGACGGCGAGGGACAGAATTTCCATGCGGCCCGGTCGTCGATTCGATTATCGTTGAGCAGAGCACGCGGCCGGCCGGGAACAAACCAACAAAGAGAACAAAGGCTTTATTCCATCGCTCACACTAGCTACATGCATATACACTGTTCCGTGGTCACCCAGCTAGCCCGGCTACCAGCCGCTGCTTCTGCATCAGCTCCCTAGCCTATACATACGCATCATGCATGGCATGTTCATGCACATACAGTAGCTAGCTGACGGCGGCTGAGGCGCTGCCCAGAAGCTCGAAAGCGACGCGTCATGCTGCATATATGCCCCAACGCCAACGGCCGAGAGGGTTACCCGGCTTGGCCGCCCTGGAGTAGGCTACATCATCCAGCTGGGCACACGTACAGTACGTACCGTTTGAGCAACAGTGTTCGCAACTTGTGGTTTAGTGGAGCGCTAGCTCCATGTCATTCTGTAATGGCAGTGTGTTGGAGGTCTGTTGTGTTGTTGTCGCGCTGCGCGATAGGGATCGGATCGGATCATCACGTTGGTTTGGAATCCCCAATCAGAATGCGTGCTAGCTAGCTAGCTAGGCGTTCGTATTCGTATGCAGCTAGCGTGTGCAAGGCCGGGTAGGTGCGCTACGGCCGGCCGGGGGCACAGAGGCATATTGCAGGGCCGCGGCGCAGTTCCAAACGCAAGCCGCCAACATGCAGGAGGGCCGGGCGCGCCGTGGACGGACGCGTACTCCGTATCGTATGGCCAGCCCAGCCGGGCGCGCATGGCAGGCAGGGAGGCCAGGCTACTACAGAGGCAGCAGCGGCAGGCGCGCGCGCGCTGGGCCGCGGCGATCGTCGGCAGGCAGGCGGCCGTTCTCGACCGGTACGCGCAGCGAGCGGACGGCGACGGCGTACGTTCATGGGCGCATCTATCGGCATCGGCGCCGGCCAGCTGCAGGCGGCAGAGCAGAGAGGCAGGCAGGCACGGTCGACGCCGCGCGTGGTCGCGGTCGGTCATGGCGCGCGGCCGGGCGGGGCTGGTGACTGATACTATATCGACGACGACTCGTGAGAGAGCAACACGTCCATCTGGTCAGTGTCTAGCTATATGTGGCCAAACGAATACTAGCTCACTCTGCCGGTGCCGGCACCAGTAACCGTCTCGGCGGCTATATAGCTCGATCATCGGCGTGGCGTCGCTGTGCAGCCGCCTGCCTCAATCGGAGAGCCCGCCGCCCCCGGCAGCTTGCATTGTCTACTACCTGCATGCTACGGAGCAGTAATCATGACCGATATGATCGATTCGTTCTCCGGCCTCGTGGAACATATATTACAAACGACGATCCTAGATGCGGGTATACGCTACATCCCAAAGTGTGCAGTGATCCGAGAAGGAACCCACTCGGCCGAGAGTGACAGGATTTGGTGCTATTCGTCTGTTCAATGCTCTTTCGTCTGTTCAAGATTTGGTGCTATTTTAATTTGTCACTGTAAAATTGTTTTTTTCACCACGTTACTCGATCGTCAATCTTTTTTTTAACCATATGCTTTCGACCATCTACCTTTTTTTTGAACCATAAACAAAAATACTATATATGCTTTCGATCATCTACCTTTTTTCAACCATAAACAAATACTACATATGCTTTCGATCATCTACCCTTTTTCATCATAAACAAATTGATAGCAATTTGTCTATTATAAGCTCAACATACGTATCTATCCATAGAACAAATTAAAACATCTAATTAATTAACTGATTATTCTTTTTTTGAGAAAATTAATTAATTATTCAGACTATTCATCCATCAATTATTTTTCTTCTCTACCTATATTATACAAATCTTGATAGCGTTTAGTGCATGGGTTTAGGATCGCCCCAGCCTCCAGAACGTTAACCAAATCCACGGTCCACACCATCACAGAAACGTGCCGGGTGTGCATTAATCGATCGGTCCGCATGCTTGTGCAGTGCAACGAGCCAACGACCGAGATCGAGTGAACGAGGAGTCTTATGAGAGCTGCTGGATCTGCATGCAGCCAGGCGACGATCCTGTTCCTGTTGGTGGACACGGACAACTCATCAGGACCAACCCCGTGGCTGCAGCGCAGGCTGGGCTAGGCGGCTAGCTGCAGGTTCGACACAGCACTGATCTGGATAGATACGATATGGATGGATGCAGTCACGTCGTTTCGAGAGCTAATACTCGCTGAAACAAATCACTACGATATGGGAAAAAATCAAAAAATTCTAATTTTAACTATTTTATATAAAAAGTTAGTAATAATTATGTTTCGTACTAGATCTGACATGAAAATATATTCTATAATTAATATAATGACATTCATTTTACATTATAAATATTAGTACTATTAGTACTATTATATACTCCCTCTGTCCCAGAATATTTGTCGCCGGAGTAAGAAACCAGTTCCAATGCAAGGCTAAAAGGACCCTAGTAGCTCAGGTAGTAATGATTCATCAGCTGACGTATTGGTAAAAGTTGAATACGTGTTTTGTTGTGGGAGGCCGGGTGAGGGGAGAGAAAGGGAAGCCAGGCACATGGTGCAGCGCAGGCCTATGGCCAGAGTAGGTGACGACGATTATTTTGGGACGTGCTGCTGTAGCTTGGGCGACACATAATTAGGGACGGAGGGAGTATATATTTATTGAATTTGAAGTTGTTTGACTTCACACTATGCGAAAGTTATTATTTTTTTAGAACGAAGGGAGTACACAGCGGTATAAGCTAAACACTGGTTCGAGTTGGACCAGCGCATCTTATTGACAATTGATGTTGCCCATTTTTCTTTCTTTTCTTTTCCGTTCACTGTTCCTTGTTCTATTGCAGTATATTATGTACTTTTTTCCATTCTCTTGGACTAGCGTACTTCTGTCATCATCATGTGGCAACGCATATACAACCACGATCTCAAACACAGAGCCATGCCTCACAAACGTACTGTTTCCTTAATCTAAAAAAAATGCCTCGCACACTGAGATTGCTCATCGTACCATATGACGTGTACGGACAGGGAAGAAAAACCAGCAGGCATGGGTTCAGGCAGAGCAATATGGTATTACGGAGTATTAGTGAAGAAAATCCACTCATCTTCCTGGATTAGTCATCTTCGGAAGACCAAAGGTTGAGCCTCTGTCCGGCCGCTCCGTCCATAGCAACATCCTATTTTCGCTTTCCTTGTTGAGCTTCCACACCATCGCTTCCAACTCTCTAGTCCAAACAACAAGATTCTCCAATTGCCGGCATAGAAACCATGCATATTGTTTTCAATGGTTGGCGCATTGATAGGAACTGTAAATCCTGAAAACACAAACAAGGTAGTCGCTAGTTTCCAGAGTCCCCAAAGAGGGATGAATTTCCCTGCAGTTGAACTCTTGCAGTTCAGTCGCTGACAGCAGGTGGGCCTGATTGTAAGGAGGCTCACCTGTCAGTGACCCAAGTGCAGATGACTTAACTGCAGAGGAACTGCTTCCCCTAGAGGGCGCGCAGCAGAGCAACAGAACAACAAGACCAAACGTTTCGGGACAACGCTACGTTGTTTCTGTCTGCTAGTATCCTTTCTAGTGTGCTAGTACTGAGACTCATGAGAGAATGAGAGCCAGACACAGATGTATACTGAGAGCAGGTAAAATACATGTATGCATCATACTGTAATAAAGAGACCGGCCCAACCACGCCGCTCATAATCGTGTTAAGCTGCCGCTCATACTGTCCGCTTACACTGGACTGCGGATCGACTGGCTCGGCGTGGACTTCGCCGCCATGATCGCTGCCCGTTTTGTGACAAGGAGATGAGAAGATCCAGCATATCCTCCTTAGCTAGAGCTAGAGCCCTAGCTGAGCTGTGGGCCTGTGAGTCTGTACGTGACACGCACACGCTACAGGCGACAACAACCAAGAACTCGAGAGCGGGATCGTTAACTAGCATCTGCATCTCTGCCTTTCAGCAATCCGTCTGACCAGACAGTACCCCAAAGCCAGGGGCACACAGTACCCCTGTGTGATTTTAGATCGACTTGTCAATTATCAGGCCAGCGAGAGTTGTGTATATCAAGTGGCAGTGCAATTTTCTGCGAGTACTAAAGAAGGGATGGGATCTTAATCTGAACTTGCCCCCCAAGTTGCAGTCGTTGACTTAGAAATAAATTAGCGCCTACCAAGTCTAGCGTAAGTGGATTATATTCATGTGGACTTGCTAATTACTACTCCAGTCTTTCTCGGGGTCCTAGGCCATTCTCATTGAGAGTTTCATCAACATTAAATTAATACAATAACATGTCAGCGTTTTTGGTGATGTGGCAAAGAATAAATGAAGAGAGAGATGAAATAAGTTTCATGGTGGTGTACATTATTTCCAAGAGAGTTCATGTCTTGTATGTAGTCTTGGAAACAACAAATAATAAAACTTTACATTGAGAGGGGCTATTTCAACTATGAATTAAATAACATTTTGCTTATGTGGGATCATTGAAAACATAAATATGAAATGCCCATTAAGAATGACCTTATAGAATTAAACTTGCGAATCACATGCATGCATGTGCATCTTCATTAGGCATATGTATATATCATGATTTCCATAAGGTCAGGATCTACCATAGGTGGCATGCTCATGTAAATCATAGTAAATATTGGACACATGAGAAAATCGTATACTCCCTCCGTCCAAAATTATATATGTCTTTTTGACTTTTCTAGATTTATAACTTTACTTTGCATTTACAAATAACATATTTATCATATCTAGATGTATAAGAAAATTTGTGTACCTAGAAAACAAAAAAAAACAAACTATAATTTAGAATGGAGGGAGTACTTTGCAAATTTATACTTAGCTAGTGTGAAATACCCATCCCTGACATACACTAACAAAAGGATGTCCTGACAAAGCCATCTTTAAAATCTCGTGATTGGAAAGAAAAATATTATAATAAAAATATTTGGGGTAGTTGAGTTAGAACATCTCCAGCAAATCTTTATTCTCCGAGTGAGTTGGTGTGTTAATAGTGCCCAGAATCTCATCATATTTTCATTTCCCAATAACTGTTGGGATGAAACAAGAATAATAATCCACCCCACTCTCGCCAAATAGAAGGAGAGTTGGACCTCTTCTAATAGAGAATTTGGATTGGTATAAAGTTATTTGGGGAAACTATAAATCAAGTCTTTCATTAACTGTGAAAGAAAATATCGGAACTAGTTAGCAATTAGTAGCGTAAGATTAATATATTCATGTGGGCACGCTAATTACTTGTAACTAAGCAAGACTTGATAGAGATGATAGTCCTAATCGGTCTTTCTCCACGTCTTATACAATCTTAACTTGCAAGCCACATGCACGTCGACGTACCGGTAAGCATTTAGAGCAAGTATTATAATGTGATGTGAGCAAATTGTATTAAGGATCTTGGAATTTATAATCTGCTTTTTTAAATTAAGGATGTGTACATATCACATTTCATGATGCACATACATCTTTGTTAGTATAGTGATAAAATGATGACGTCTCGACAATGCCAGCTTTAAAATCTCGTGATTGGAAAACATTAACTAGTTGGGGTTGGTTGCTTTCGTTTTATCCATTTTATTTCGGTTGAGATGCCGATATGATAAGTCTGTGCTGGTGAATGGCGAGAGAATTGTTTGATGGAGGTCATGTGCCTTTCGGACCAATTTTTCTAATATATGCTATCTAGCATTCTGAAACTAAAGGTTAACAATCATCTTTGTACGTGAAAAGTTCTTTATTTTGTTGCGAGCTTCTTGTATAAGAATTGATGAGATCTATAGGTCATTGCAAGAGGGCTAGCTATTTGTTTTCAGTTTGCTGTCAGCCAGGCCACGATGTTTGTAGTCAAGTCATCGTGTCCATAGCCATAACAGAGAGTCTTCTCGGTCCTTTATTTCCTACGGTCTTGATTAACAAATTGGTTATGGTGTCGTGATGCGATCCAGTCCACGTGAGTGAGAGATATAGTCTTTTGGGATCGCATGGATCAAGGGCAGGCTCTAACTTTCAACATTTGTGCATATATAGGGGTGACCCTCCTCTTCTTTGTGATGTGCAAGAGGAGCTAGCAGCTATATCTTGGTCTATCTCCCTCTTCCTTCTCTCCTTGCTGACAACCAATCAGTTTACAGCTTGCCCCCTGCTCGCTCTCGCCTCGGGAAGGATGGGTGCTCCAAATGCAGGTATATAATCCATCGATGAATCATAAAACATTTTTTCTTTTTAATTTTTGAAAAGCAATCGGCAAGAAATTTGCCGAGAGCACGTATCCACAGAGTAGAAAGGATTGTAATACATACCTCGGCTCAGGATCAGGCCATGCCCCGGGCTAAAGTCATTAATACACATAAATCTACCAAAATTAGAGCTTAATTACTCTAATTTATCTAAGCTGCTATTGTTTTGTTTGGCCAAGGACCCGGGCTGCAGAACGGCCAGCCCGGGGCCTGGCTCCACCCCTGCCTCGGCTGATGATGAATAATGACCCGCATATGTTTTTTTGATAAGAGAAATTTTATTAATCTTAGCCAGATACGTCAAGATAATATAAATATGCTAAGACTATTCCCGTCCTCTGCATTGATGTGCAGGGAATAAGGGGCCATTGGATGTGGTGATTGTGTATGCATTTGACTGCACCACCTCGACCCCGGATCGGAAAAGGGTTAATGAGGTCTACTGGCTTGTGCAAATCAAGCTCAAGCAGCTCCCTGGCAGCTGCCTGAGCTACCTCTACGTTTGGTTGGCCTCTAACAGGTACACGACTGAGAAGAGGATGGTTGGCGTCAAGAACAAAATCTTGCCTGAATCCACGACCGGTTGCATGAAGAACATGGCTTCCGGCCTACCAGAAGCTCATCGGCTTATCAATCTCTCATCCGTGAACCCTAATGGCGTCATCTTGCTATTCTCTGACGGCTCATTCAACAACAAGGGAGATTTCTTCGATAAGGCTGAGGACTTCGTCTCCACGGTGCCTGTCCACACGTTTACTCTCGGCTCGGATGCATACAACGAGGTACTTGTTTGAGGGCTGATGAGTAGTATTTGTTATTTGAAAATTTTACATGCACTTGTTTGATCATGTGAAAGATGATAAGTATTCGGAAAAGTCTACTTCACCCCAACCTATGAGGTGTGGAACACATCACCCCCAACCTATGAAAATGGATTTTTTACCCCCTGAACTTTATAAAACCGGACAAATCACCTCCTGAAGCAGTTTTGAAAAATCATAATTAATAAATCACAAAAAAATCATAAAATGAAAAATCAAATTGTGTTTGACTCCAAATGAGTAGATCTACGCGGTGAACATATAATATGGTATGCTTTAGTACATTCTTTTACATCTATAAAGAAAAGCATAGATCTAAAGACTAAAGTTATAGGAAAAATATGTACTAAAACATTCAGTATTATATGTTCACTGCATAAAACTACTAATTTGAAGTCCAACACAATTTGATTTTCCATTTTACAATTTTTCTATGATTTATTATGATTTTTTAAAACTGCTTCAGGGGATGATTTGTCCGGTTTTAGAAAGTTTAGGGGGTAAAAATTACATTTTCGTAGGTTGGGGGTGATGTGTTCCACCCCTCATAGGTTTGGGGGTAAAGTAAACTTTTTCCTATGTATTCTGCCGCATATATGCATGCATTTTAGGGTCTGCGCACCATCGCAGCAAATTCCTCAGGAGGAACGTTCACCTCCATCCCTATTCTAGAAAAGCCGGAGCTGTGGTCACCCATCTCACGGCTGATGGATAGCATCCTCAGCGACACCATGAACGACAACATGAAGCCCCCTGCTTCGAATTCAGGTACGACTGTGTGTGAGTGAGAGGTGATTACCACAAATGGAATCGATATATATATATATATATACCCTCTCCAAACCTAATTATTAGTGAAAGTTAAAATAGCTTGATTTACGATGAAACTATACACAAATCGTACACCAATAAAATAGCTCGCGATAGGGTATACAATCATGACTCTTGAGAATTTACTTAGTAAATTTATCGATAGGTTAGCTATACAATCATGACATTTTACTTCAGAAAATATACAATCGCGACTCATGATAATTTACTTAATAAATTTATTGACAGGGTATACAAACATGACTCATGAGAATTTACTTAATAAATTTGAAAGCTCAACACAGAACAAATGTAGGATGTCATAAATTTTTAAATAAGCTGATTTCCATACGTCCTTTCCCACTTTTCATAACACTAATTTCTATCTCTTCTACATACTCAGTGCATGCAATTAGATAAACTCAATGAAGCTCCTGGAAAATTTCAAGTCAGCACCATTTACAACATCTCATTAACATTCAATTTTTCATTCACTTTGAAAGATGAGCTACAAAAAAAAAACACATAACTAGTCACGTAAACAATACCTGTTGATGATCAATATGATGCATATTGATATATATGCAGGGAAGGGACCATTGGACGTGGTGGTCGTGTACGCATTTGACTGCACCACCCCGACCCCGGATTGGAAAAGGGTTAATGAGGTCTACTGGCTGGTGCAAGACAAGCTCAAGCAGCTCCCGGGCAGCTGCCTGAGCTACCTCTACGTCTGGTTGGCCTCTAACAGGTACACGACTGAGAAGAGGATAGTTGGCGTCAAGAACAAAATCTTGCCTGAATCCACGACCGGTTGCATGAAGAACATGGCTTCCGGCCTACCAGAAGCTCATAGGCTTATCAATCTCTCATCGGTGAACCCTAATGGCATCATCTTGCTCTTCTCTGACGTGTCGGCAAACAACAAGGGTGATTTCTTTGATCAGGCTGAGGATTTTGTCTCCACAGTGCCTGTCCACACCTTTACTCTCGGCTCGGATGCATATAACCAGGTACTACAGATACTATATGGTATGTATGTGTTGGCTATTTATGAGAAATATAAGGATCCAGTTTTTTTTAAACACTTAATTTGTACCCATGCCTTACATAATTTGTACCCATCCCTCACAGAGAATTCATATGTTAGGTCTAATGGTGGAAAAGACGTGAAAAGTTTTCACAAACTAAGAAAAAACGATGTTTCTACCGTTTTGACAATACTTTTCTCACCGTGAATCCCTTTACTCACCTAATATACCACCAACCAAATAGTCTAAAATAATCCCATAATAAAAATAGTACGCACGACATATTTGAGAAATGAAGCAGCTAAATAATTAACGAGAGTATTGCATATGATGTGCTAGGGTCTCTGCACCATGGCGGCAAACTCCCCGGGCGGCACGTACAACTCCATCCCTATTCCGGACAAGCGGGACGCGTCGTCGCCATTATCGAAGCTGTTGGATGGCATCCTCGGTGGCGCCATCAACGACGATGAGAAGCCCGCCACTTGGAACTCAGGTATGGTAAATGGCCCTCACTTTTGTACTAGAAACTTTTTTAAAGATCGGGCCGGATTAAAATAATACTAGTTTTTGAACTAAATTTTGTTAGGGCCAAGTTAGATTATGAAGGAACAAACGGGCCATGATCCGTTACCACCCCTAGGTACCATACGTGTTCGTGTGAAGCGCGCATTTGATTTATGGATCATGTGATGCTTTTTTTTGTGAAAGCATTTGATGCATATGTATATACACGCGCAGGGAGCACCAAGGGTCTCGTCTCCATCAGCCAGGTGAAGTACTTCAAGGACGACGCGGCGCTCGCCGCCGACACCGTGACGGCGGAGGTGGAGATCAAGGCCACAAGCTCCACGGCCGTGAGGGAGGGTCTCGACCTTGTGGCCGTGCTCGACGTGAGCCGCCGCATTGCGGCCAAGGGCAAGATGGGCAACATCAAGAACGCCATGAAGTTCGTCATCATGAAGCTCACCCCCGTGGACCGCCTCTCCATCGTCGTCTTCTCCGACGGCGCCGCCCGGCTCACCCCGCTGCGCTCCATGACCCCGGATGCCCAGAACGAGCTCGCCGCCGTCGTCGACGTTCTGGCGCCCCGCGGCGGCACCAACCTCAGGGCCGGCCTGGAGACCGGGCTCGCCGTCGCCGCCGGCCGCGTCACCACCGCCGCCCGCACCGCCAACATCTTCCTCATGTCCGACGGGAAGCAGACCGTCGGCGACGCCAGGATGGTCGATAATCCCGGCGAGGTGCCCGTCTACACGTTCGGCTTCGGCGACGGCGCCGACCACCGGTTGCTCAGCGACCTCGCCGCGAGGTCCCCCGGCGGGGTGTTCAGCGCCGCGCCGGACGGGGCCAACCTGAGCTCGCCATTCTCGCAGCTCCTCGCCGGGCTCCTCACCGTCGTCGCGCAGGACGTGCGGCTCACGCTCACGCCGAACACGGGCGCCGACGGCGGCGACGTGGACGCATGGCGGTGGCGCCCGGCACCGACTACACGCAGGCCACCGACGCCGCCACCGGCGCGGTCACCGTCACGTTCGGCGCCCTCTTCGCCGGAGAAGGGCGCAGGGTCGTGGTCACCGTCGACCTCAAGGCGAGCACCGCCGCCGAAGGGTACGACGCGCCATTGGCGGAGGCCCAGCACAGCTTCACCGCGCAGGGGAAGGCGGCGCGGAGGCAGACGCCGCGGGACATCCAGGTCCTGCGCACGCCGGAGCCGAGCCGGGCCCCCGGCGCCGGCGACGAGTCGCGGCGGCTCCAGGCGGAGCTGGCCCGGCGCGCGCAGGCGGAGGCGATCCGGCGGGCGCGGCTGCTGGCGGACGCCGGCGACCTCGACGAGGCGCGGTACAAACTCGTGGACGCGCAGAACGCGCTGGAGGACGTCGTCGTGCTCAACGACGGCGACCGGAGGCTGGTGAGCGCGCTCCGCGGCGAGCTGGAGCGGCTGATCGGGCTCATGGAGTCGAAGGGCACCTACGAGGCGCGGGGCCGCGCCTACGCGCTCGCCGCCGAGGCATCCCACGGGCGGCAGCGCTACGCCGGCAGGGGAGACGACGACGACGCCAGCGGCGGCGGCGGCCGGCTCTTCTCCACGCCGCGCATGGACAGCTACCTCGAGCAGGCCAAGAGCTTCGAGAAGGACCCGACCGCGCCGGTGCCCTCGGCGGACGAGGACGTCAAGACGGAAATCGCCGCCAACCCGCTCGCTGCCATCTCCGGCGATCTCGCCTACTACCTCCGCAACGCTATCGAGGCGCTGCAGGCTATGGAGAAGATCATCGCCCCAAGCGCCTAAAATACTAGTACTAATTATAAGCGCGCGCATGCTCTCCATCGTTTCGCGTGCTCTGCTGATGGATAGCGATGGCGACAGCGACTCTGCGGGGGGCGAGGAGATGCTAGATCTACCTCCCCTCGCTGCAGCGGCGACGGCGGCGCTGGCGGCCGCGGCCTCTGCTTCCACCCCTCAGCGGGTGGGCCCCTCTTCACCACGGAAGGAGTCCCCGCTGAACCCGCATGCTACTCCGTTCTACCACCAGCAAGGTAACCAGCCAATGGGCACTCCGGAATGGTTGAGGTTCAGTGCTTCCTCCTCTGGAGATTCTTCCACATGGCAGGAGTCCCCGCCTCGGTCGCCTTCTGGGGAACACAACCAACCAATGTGGGCGAGATCAGAAGTTTTCTCTGGAGCTTAGCTTTAGTTCTGTTTGTCGTGGCCCTGCAATGCCACCGCCACCCGGAATGTTTTTTCTTTACTGAACTATCTGTTGTAATAATGTGAACCAGCATCCTGGGACTGGTATTTGTATCACATTAAGTTCTCTCTTTCGAGGGGACGCTTCAGGCTGACATTATGGCGGCTTTTCATGCACTCTGGAGTTTGGATGGAAGAAGTTTTCACTTGGTCAACCAAGCGTACATGGTACTACTGAAGAAGAAATCTGAAGCGCAGGAAGTGGGAGATTGTCGGCCAGTCAGCCTAATTCACAGTTTCTCTAAATTGGCAACCAAAGTGTTATCACACCGTTTAGCACCCCAGATGGATGCACTGGTCAAACAAAACCAAAGCGCCTTCATTCGGGGAAGACTCATCCATGACAATTTCAGATCAGTACATTTAACTGCCAAGCTCCTGCATCGTAAGAAATTTGCAAGCGCACTTCTCAAAATAGATATTGCAAAGGCTTTTGACACTGTCAACTGGACTTTCCTTATAGCAGTGCTTAGACACATGGGTTTCTCTAGGAGGTGGATAAATTGGATCAGTGTTCTTCTATCTACGGCAAGCACAAAGGTTCTCTTGAATGGCTGCCCAGGTAGACGCATCTGTCATGCAAGGGGTCTTCGCCAAGGTGACCCCTTGTCGCCTTTGCTGTTTGTTTTAGTCATGGAAGCTTTCAATGCCTTGATTTCAGCCGCAGAGCATGAAAATCTCTTTGTGGACCTCGGCTCCCAGATAAAGAATCGTGCATTCTTATATGCAGATGATGTGGTAATCTTTGTTTCCCCCGTTGAGAAAGATCTTATTGCAGTGCGAGCAGTCCTGGAAATTTTTGCTGCTGCATCGGGCCTCCTCTCAAATCTGCACAAGTGTCAGGCAAGTCCAATTCAGTGCAATCTGGAAGCTACATGCACAATTCTACGTTTCTTCCCAGCGAAGATCTCCCCTCTACCCTGCAAATACCTGGGAGTCCCCCTGTCAGTTTTCAACCTTACAAAATCTGACATGCAACCTTTGGTCGATTCGGTGAGGGATAGACTCCCCACCTGGAAGGCAAACATGATGTCCAAGGCAGGTCGGAAAGTTCTAATATGTGTCACACTATCTGCAATGACGGTTCATATTGCTATTGCATTGGAAATTTGCCCTTGGGCCATCAAATGCATTGACAAGCACCGAAGAGCTTTTCTTTGGAAGGGGACTGACACATGCTCGTGGCATTCTCTTTGCTTGGCGTACTGACATTTGGGCAGCTTCATGCCCCATGTTGCGTGATAATTCCTTAACGCTAAAGATCTCCTCGCTGAATACTGATCATTCTTGGTGGATCACCTCCGTTTATGGGCCTCATACTGATCAAGCGAAGATTGAATTTCTCCAGGAAATTAGGGCCTTTCACTCTCATCTGGAAGCGGTGGCGGCGCCAATCCATGGCGAGCATGGCCTCGCTGCATTTCAGGGTCCTGGTTGAACTGAAGGGAATTCCCGCACATGCAAGAAATGTCTCAACGGCGCAGATCGTGCTTGGTTCCTCATGCTCCAACCTGGTTGAGGCACCCCCTTCCATTGCGGGCAATAATCGCAAGGTATTATTTGTGTGTGCATGGTGCATGCATCCAGATCTTGTGCCAGTTGAGAAGTTGGTTTTCATCCCAGAGCCACCGGAGCAGTATGTGGAAACTGGATTATATCTCAGGCCACATGAGTTGATGGAAACCAGGAAGCAAGGGTTATGGTACAGAGTGCAGGTGCGCATTGTGGAATTTCAGGATTGGAGCCTGTCTAGTGACTCCTCTGATGGCACTCCGCCGGACAACTTTAATAGCTCCGATGAGGATGACTACCCAGGCTTTCGGCCCCGGGAACGATCGAAGCCGTGGCCGAAGAGAACCAGACTCAACAATGGCAGCGGATCTGGGTCAGGCGCAGGACCATCTCTTGGGCCGGGATGGGGTGCACCATTCAAAGAAGCTTCAGCTCCGCCTTCCATGGCGGAAAGGGATATTGGGTCGCTTGCTTCGTCCCTCCAGACGCCATTGACGTTCGGGAGGAAGGATCTCTTGGGGCCCCGGGTGGTCCCTCCTCCCCAGGAAGCTCCTGCCCCGACCGCACCTGCCACCACACGTCCCACGGTTTTCAAGACTACTATGCAAGCACAAGAACCAAGCATGGCCACGGGCACAAGGGTCAGCGTCCCTACAGTCCCCGACGTGATGATGGAGGAAAGCCTGCTACAGCCGAAAGTGAAGATGATGGGCGATCAGGTCAGCAGTTCGCCCGGTCTTGTCCCACGTTTCCTGGCGGCTCCCAGCACGGTTGCGTGCGCGGCGACATCGCCTGGGGCCCCTGCGGATGGAGGGTTGAGCGTGGTTGGGCATGGACCACTTCAGTCAGTACCAGCGGAGGCCTTTGGGCCGTCTATGTTGGGCCAAGAAAGCAGCCCAGTACGCGGCTCGGTGTTGAGGTCGGTCCGTTCACCAAGTTTGTGCAGCCCAGCAAGAGTTCAGAGCCCGGTGTTGGAATGTGTCTCCTTCCCGGAAGTTGGTGATCCAAGTAACGATGATGAGGCACCGCATGTCACCACAACCCGAGGATCAAGGCCAACCCTTCCCTTGCATATTTTTGCCGATGCCTCCACGCCTGTCAAGCTTGCTGTTAATGGGTTCATTACTGCTGTCGCGAAGCCGGTGTCACCGTCCATCATCCAGGGGACGCCAGTACAGCGCAGAGCGAAGTCGCCGGTGCTCATGCGCACGGTGGTTCGTCGAAGCGAAAGACTGGCACAGAAGAGCCGGGCCAGAGCGTCCAAGCCTGAGGTCCAAGCTGAGAACATCATGATGCGGAGTCTGGGGATCACTTCTGACACCAGACCTCCAGACGCGGCTGCCTTCCAAGAGTTCATGGAGGCTTTCTCAGAACCCCTCACCCCCTCAAAGCATGCGGCACTGAGACTGCTGTTCCCGACGTGTGCAGACACGATTGCAAGGCTCGCTGCTTGCATGATGGAGAGCATGGAGCCTTGAGCCCATGCGTGGCTACTTTTTCCTTTTGGGTCGCAAATTTGTTGTAATAATGAAGGAAAACTTTCTAGTCTGGAATATCCGCGGGCTTAACACGCGTGCCCGACGGGATGTGGTTAGAGAACTGGTCGCTCTAGAGAAAGTCTCGCTTTTGTCACTTCAGGAGACAAAGCTGGAGGCGTGTAATGACAGGTTTTTTCGTGAAATGCTAGGACAGAACTTTGACTATTTCTCTTTGCCTGCTACTGGTACCGCTGGTGGCATTCTCTTTGCTTGGCGTACTGACATTTGGGCAGCTTCATGCCCCATGTTGCGTGATAATTCCTTAACGCTAAAGATCTCCTCGCTGAATACTGATCATTCTTGGTGGATCACCTCCGTTTATGGGCCTCATACTGATCAAGCGAAGATTGAATTTCTCCAGGAAATTAGGGACATCAGGGCTTCTTGCTCGGGAGATTGGATGCTCTGTGGTGATTTTAATTTGATTTATAGAGCACAGGACAAGAACAACAACATTTTGGACGGTCGCTGATGCCGAGCGGGTGCTACACTCGCATCACCCTGCCGAGGCTCCTTTCACTCTCATCTGGAAGCGGTGGCGGCGCCAATCCATGGCGAGCATGGCCTCGCTGCATTTCAGGGTCCTGGTTGAACTGAAGGGAATTCCCGCACATGCAAGAAATGTCTCAACGGCGCAGATCGTGCTTGGTTCCTCATGCTCCAACCTGGTTGAGGCACCCCCTTCCATTGCGGGCAATAATCGCAAGGTATTATTTGTGTGTGCATGGTGCATGCATCCAGATCTTGTGCCAGTTGAGAAGTTGGTTTTCATCCCAGAGCCACCGGAGCAGTATGTGGAAACTGGATTATATCTCAGGCCACATGAGTTGATGGAAACCAGGAAGCAAGGGTTATGGTACAGAGTGCAGGTGCGCATTGTGGAATTTCAGGATTGGAGCCTGTCTAGTGACTCCTCTGATGGCACTCCGCCGGACAACTTTAATAGCTCCGATGAGGATGACTACCCAGGCTTTCGGCCCCGGGAACGATCGAAGCCGTGGCCGAAGAGAACCAGACTCAACAATGGCAGCGGATCTGGGTCAGGCGCAGGACCATCTCTTGGGCCGGGATGGGGTTTTATTTTCAAAGAAGCTTCAGCTCCGCCTTCCATGGCGGAAAGGGATATTGGGTCGCTTGCTTCGTCCCTCCAGACGCCATTGACGTTCGGGAGGAAGGATCTCTTGGGGCCCCGGGTGGTCCCTCCTCCCCAGGAAGCTCCTGCCCCGACCGCACCTGCCCCCACACGTCCCACGGTTTTCAAGACTACTGTGCAAGCACAAGAACCAAGCATGGCCACGGGCACAAGGGTCAGCGTCCCTACAGTCCCCGACGTGATGATGGAGGAAAGCCTGCTACAGCCGAAAGTGAAGATGATGGGCGATCAGGTCAGCAGTTCGCCCGGTCTTGTCCCACGTTTCCTGGCGGCTCCCAGCACGGTTGCGTGCGCGGCGACATCGCCTGGGGCCCCTGCGGATGGAGGGTTGAGCGTGGTTGGGCATGGACCACTTCAGTCAGTACCAGCGGAGGCCTTTGGGCCGTCTATGTTGGGCCAAGAAAGCAGCCCAGTACGCGGCTCGGTGTTGAGGTCGGTCCGTTCACCAAGTTTGTGCAGCCCAGCAAGAGTTCAGAGCCCGGTGTTGGAATGTGTCTCCTTCCCGGAAGTTGGTGATCCAAGTAACGATGATGAGGCACCGCATGTCACCACAACCCGAGGATCAAGGCCAACCCTTCCCTTGCATATTTTTGCCGATGCCTCCACGCCTGTCAAGCTTGCTGTTAATGGGTTCATTACTGCTGTCGCGAAGCCGGTGTCACCGTCCATCATCCAGGGGACGCCAGTACAGCGCAGAGCGAAGTCGCCGGTGCTCATGCGCACGGTGGTTCGTCGAAGCGAAAGACTGGCACAGAAGAGCCGGGCCAGAGCGTCCAAGCCTGAGGTCCAAGCTGAGAACATCATGATGCGGAGTCTGGGGATCACTTCTGACACCAGACCTCCAGACGCGGCTGCCTTCCAAGAGTTCATGGAGGCTTTCTCAGAACCCCTCACCCCCTCAAAGCATGCGGCACTGAGACTGCTGTTCCCGACGTGTGCAGACACGATTGCAAGGCTCGCTGCTTGCATGATGGAGAGCATGGAGCCTTGAGCCCATGCGTGGCTACTTTTTCCTTTTGGGTCGCAAATTTGTTGTAATAATGAAGGAAAACTTTCTAGTCTGGAATATCCGCGGGCTTAACACGCGTGCCCGACGGGATGTGGTTAGAGAACTGGTCGCTCTAGAGAAAGTCTCGCTTTTGTCACTTCAGGAGACAAAGCTGGAGGCGTGTAATGACAGGTTTTTTCGTGAAATGCTAGGACAGAACTTTGACTATTTCTCTTTGCCTGCTACTGGTACCGCTGGTGGCATTCTCTTTGCTTGGCGTACTGACATTTGGGCAGCTTCATGCCCCATGTTGCGTGATAATTCCTTAACGCTAAAGATCTCCTCGCTGAATACTGATCATTCTTGGTGGATCACCTCCGTTTATGGGCCTCATACTGATCAAGCGAAGATTGAATTTCTCCAGGAAATTAGGGACATCAGGGCTTCTTGCTCGGGAGATTGGATGCTCTGTGGTGATTTTAATTTGATTTATAGAGCACAGGACAAGAACAACAACATTTTGGACGGTCGCTGATGCCGAGCGGGTGCTACACTCGCATCACCCTGCCGAGGCTCCTTTCACTCTCATCTGGAAGCGGTGGCGGCGCCAATCCATGGCGAGCATGGCCTCGCTGCATTTCAGGGTCCTGGTTGAACTGAAGGGAATTCCCGCACATGCAAGAAATGTCTCAACGGCGCAGATCGTGCTTGGTTCCTCATGCTCCAACCTGGTTGAGGCACCCCCTTCCATTGCGGGCAATAATCGCAAGGTATTATTTGTGTGTGCATGGTGCATGCATCCAGATCTTGTGCCAGTTGAGAAGTTGGTTTTCATCCCAGAGCCACCGGAGCAGTATGTGGAAACTGGATTATATCTCAGGCCACATGAGTTGATGGAAACCAGGAAGCAAGGGTTATGGTACAGAGTGCAGGTGCGCATTGTGGAATTTCAGGATTGGAGCCTGTCTAGTGACTCCTCTGATGGCACTCCGCCGGACAACTTTAATAGCTCCGATGAGGATGACTACCCAGGCTTTCGGCCCCGGGAACGATCGAAGCCGTGGCCGAAGAGAACCAGACTCAACAATGGCTGGTTATGTGGTGTGCTGGTGAGCAACAGTGGGCCATGGAGCCGGGGATACGATCTATGTGAGTTACGCCCGAGCTCCCCTCCCGCCGAATCCTTTTCGCCTGTCGTTTTCTTTCTCCCCTCCCCCTCCCTATCCGCATCGCATCACTGCCATCCTTTCCGTCCCGTCCCGCGTCGTCCGCCCTTGGGTCGACCGCCGGGCCACCCACCCTTGGCCGACCGCCGTCGACCGCCCGCCGCGAATCCCGCCGACCCCTCCCCTTTTTCCCTCTCTCCCTCTCCCTTTTTCCTTCTTTTCTTTTCTCTTTTCTCCTTTTTCCCTTTCCCCCTCTCTTTCCCTCCCTCCTCTGTTTCCTCTGCTCTTCCTCCCCGACACCGCCGCGGCCGCCCTGCTCTGCCCCACTTCCCGCTCCGATCACCGCCGGCCACCCTCTCTCTCTGCTCAGCGCGTCGTCGCCATCACGCGCCACCGCTCAACGCGCGCACGCACGCCACGCCACCGCGCGCGTGCACGCCGCGGCCACGCCATCGCCGCCACTGCCGCTGCTGCGCCGACCACTGGCACCGCCGTGCCGCCCACCACTGCGGCCCCGCACTCGCCGTCCTCGTGCCCACAGCCGAGCCGGCACATTGCCGTGCCGCCCACCGCCTGGCCGCCTGCTCGCACGCCACCGCGCAAGCGCACGCCCCGACCACCGCTGCCCCGCCGTGCCGACCGCGCGCACGCGCCGACCGCCGCTAGAAGCTCACCGCGCGCGTGCACGCTACCGAGGGCCCCGCCGCTGTCCTATCGCCGCACGCACGCCGCCTCCCGACGAGCACAGCGCCGCCGTACTAACAGTCGCCGGCCGCCTTTAATTTTCGTCCGCCGGCCGCCACAACCGCCCGCCGAACCCCTCCATCGTCGGCCCACCTCCTCGCCGCTCGTCCCCGCCTATAAATAGGCCCGTCGGCTTCCTCTTCACCACCACCCGCTCGCTCACCTCCCAGCTCGCCACCACGACCGACGCAGCACCATTGCCGCCGTGCTCCGCCACCGCCACCGCCCCGGGCTCACGTGGGCAGCCCACCACAGGCCACTCCAAGCCAAGCCGACCGCACCTTGAGCTTCCCCTCCACTCCCTGCAGCTCACCCACCCCTCAATCACCCTCCTCCGCCACCGCAGCGCCGCCGCCCACGCTCGCCATTGCCGCCGCCGCCACTGCTCTCGTGGGCCGCCCTCCACCCTTCACCTCCGGCCGTGGTAAGCCCACAGGTGGACTCGCCATACCTCGCTCGTCCTTTTCCCCCTGTTCCCGTCCACCGCCGCCGCCTCAATCGCCGGCGATTGGGCCGAACAGTATCGCCGCCGCCGCTTCCCCCCTCCCTGGCACTGTTCCGCGGTGAAGAAAGGGCATTTTGCCCATAACCCCCTGGCATTCTTCATATTCGAACCCGCAGTCCAAACTTAAAACTCTCTCTCTCTCTGGCACGTTTACACAAAGCCCCCTGCACTTTTACCAAATCAACCTGCAGTCCACTGTCACTATTCCTTCTCTCTCTGTTTAATTCGCCAGAGGCCCCTGAACTTTCCCATAATTACAAAAAGGTCCTTGTTCTTTATAAACAGCTCTAAACTCCACC
>OAMR01000434.1:1030196-1089854 GCA_900205405.1 Echinochloa crus-galli | reverse complement strand
ACAACCAACCAATGTGGGCGAGATCAGAAGTTTTCTCTGGAGCTTAGCTTTAGTTCTGTTTGTCGTGGCCCTGCAATGCCACCGCCACCCGGAATGTTTTTTCTTTACTGAACTATCTGTTGTAATAATGTGAACCAGCATCCTGGGACTGGTATTTGTATCACATTAAGTTCTCTCTTTCGAGGGGACGCTTCAGGCTGACATTATGGCGGCTTTTCATGCACTCTGGAGTTTGGATGGAAGAAGTTTTCACTTGGTCAACCAAGCGTACATGGTACTACTGAAGAAGAAATCTGAAGCGCAGGAAGTGGGAGATTGTCGGCCAGTCAGCCTAATTCACAGTTTCTCTAAATTGGCAACCAAAGTGTTATCACACCGTTTAGCACCTCAGATGGATGCACTGGTCAAACAAAACCAAAGCGCCTTCATTTGGGGAAGACTCATCCATGACAATTTCAGATCAGTACATTTAACTGCCAAGCTCCTGCATCGTAAGAAATTTGCAAGCGCACTTCTCAAAATAGATATTGCAAAGGCTTTTGACACTGTCAACTGGACTTTCCTTATAGCAGTGCTTAGACACATGGGTTTCTCTAGGAGGTGGATAAATTGGATCAGTGTTCTTCTATCTACGGCAAGCACAAAGGTTCTCTTGAATGGCTGCCCAGGTAGACGCATCTGTCATGCAAGGGGTCTTCGCCAAGGTGACCCCTTGTCGCCTTTGCTGTTTGTTTTAGTCATGGAAGCTTTCAATGCCTTGATTTCAGCCGCAGAGCATGAAAATCTCTTTGTGGACCTCGGCTCCCAGATAAAGAATCGTGCATTCTTATATGCAGATGATGTGGTAATCTTTGTTTCCCCCGTTGAGAAAGATCTTATTGCAGTGCGAGCAGTCCTGGAAATTTTTGCTGCTGCATCGGGCCTCCTCTCAAATCTGCACAAGTGTCAGGCAAGTCCAATTCAGTGCAATCTGGAAGCTACATGCACAATTCTACGTTTCTTCCCAGCGAAGATCTCCCCTCTACCCTGCAAATACCTGGGAGTCCCCCTGTCAGTTTTCAACCTTACAAAATCTGACATGCAACCTTTGGTCGATTCGGTGAGGGATAGACTCCCCACCTGGAAGGCAAACATGATGTCCAAGGCAGGTCGGAAAGTTCTAATATGTGTCACACTATCTGCAATGACGGTTCATATTGCTATTGCATTGGAAATTTGCCCTTGGGCCATCAAATGCATTGACAAGCACCGAAGAGCTTTTCTTTGGAAGGGGACTGACACATGCTCTGGTGGCCATTGTATGGTCGCGTGGCCTAAAGTCTGCAGACCACCAGAGATGGGGGGACTTGGCGTTCCCAACCTCACCATTTCAGGCCTTGCTCTGCGCATGCGTTGGGAGTGGCTCCGACGGACAGATGAAACAAAAACATGGACAACATTACCAGCTCCTCAGGATCGGCAGATTGAGGCAATGTTTGCAGCATCAGTCACAGTGGAAGTGGGCAATGGTCGCAAGACCCTTTTCTGGACAGACAAATGGATAGACGGATCCTCCATTGAACTCTTGGCGCCATGTCTGTTTCAAGCTGTCAGGCGCAGGGTCGTGAGGAAAAGAACAGTGGCTGAGGGCCTTGTTAATCACTCCTGGGCTACAGACATAACGGGAGCTCTGACGGTCCAAGTTATAGTCCAGTTTTTGCATATCTGGGATTTGTTATATCACAGGGAACTGAACCAAGACGAAGACAAATTTATATGGAAGTGGACTACAGACCATCAGTACTCAGCCTCTTCGGCATACAGGGCGTTCTTCATCGGTCAGACTAGCATCCCAGGGGCCAAACTGGTTTGGAAGGTCAAAGCACCGGCAAAATGCAAATTTTTTGGCTGGCTTGTCTTACACGACAGATGTTGGACAGCATCACGACGACGTCGACACAACCTGCAAGACAATGATGACTGTAACTTGTGTGATCAAGAAGTGGAGTCGATGAGCCATCTGTTGGTGGGATGCTCTTATAGCAGAGAGGTCTGGCTCAGACTATTCAACCTTTGGAATCTCCAATCTCTGACGCCAGCCGTGGATCAACTGAATTTCCTCGACTGGTGGGCCAATTGCCGGAAACAAGTATCCAAAACTGCTAGGAAGACTTTTGACTCCTTAATTCTGCTCGTCTCATGGTCGATTTGGAAAGAGAGAAATGACAGAGTCTTCAACAGAAAATCAACCCCGCCTTGGGTCATAACAAACACCATCTTGACTGAAGCTGCTTGTTGGGTTGACGCAGGTTTCATAGTGCTGTCGGATCTCTGTCAGTCTAGGTCGCAAAACCGGTTTCGTATAATAGCAGTCTAATTTATGTTTCCCTCACCGATTTCTCTTGATCATTGATCATTTCTCTTTGGTCGGTGATCAATGTGTAATCGGACTGTAATCTCTCACTTCCTCTTAATGAAATACGCGTTCAGGCGCGTTCTCAAAAAAAAATCCCCAATAAGCGCGCCTTCACAAATTACAAACGTATCTTCCTCGTTATTTATTTGAGCAAATATACCATTGCGCGCCATTTCTCCTTTTTAAGTATCTTCTTTGTTATTCTAAAAAAAAGTATCTTCTTGTGTTTCTTGCCATTGCTCCAAGCCTTCAACCCGATGGGATTGTTATCGGTTGTGATCCCGTTTTCACTTAACGCTCGGCCCTGTTTGGCAGGTTTCAGTTACAGAAAATTATCGGGTCACTTGCAACTAGATATTTGTAGTTCTCATTCTTGAAACTAGAACATCAGATACATCAGAACCAACTGGATAAACTATTTTAAAAATCTACACGTTCACATTTTATCCGATTGTTTTTATTCCTATCTGAAACTGAAACCTCCGCGTTCACATTTTAAAAATTTAGCAAAACTGACTGAAATATATTTGAGATGATTTAGGATGGCATGCAACTCTTTTGTGCACAGTAGTGTAGCTAGAACAACATATTTACATTTAAAAAAATTAGTAAAATTTATCTAACATGACTCATAGAAACTATTTTATGCAAAATAGTGCGACTAGAACCAACATATGGGCCCCACGTCACCGGCCAGATACTAAAACTAAATTATTACGTTCATACTTTAAAATTTAAGCGAAATTTTAGCGAAACATATGTGGTTTCCTACCTGAACCTTTCGCCTCTCCGAGGATAGCCTGCTTGCCGATCCCGTAGGGCCCGTTCATTTTATTGGGCCTATACCGGCCCATGAAAAGCGCTGTTGCTCGCTCACACTAGCCAAGAATATTTTCAACAAATTCTCAAAAAAAATATTCTCAACACAAAAGTTCTCTCAAACCGTTCCAGAGAGAGAGAAAACTGTTCTTCCCATCCGCCTTCAGTAAACAGTGAATAAATAAATAGATACAGTATAAGTACGAGATGTCATTCTTCGTACTCTGCCCTCAGCCACCATAATGTTCAAGAGACAGATACTAATGGATGAGTTGCGATGTACGATACAGCTAGTTGCAATTTCACCGGCCTGACTTTGGGCAAGTAACAGAGCAGAGCAAAGAAATCCGTTTCCGAAACATCATCCATACCCAAGTTTCCATGCCATTAGGCAATTAATTCAAACATCATAACTCATACATGCAAGCCCCAAATCCTTGGGTGTGAATGACATTTACAGAATGCTCAACTCTCATCGGATGGTTAACCCAAGGCAGAAGCCTGAATTATACAGAGTGCTATGCGATCCAAAAGAATGCTGAAACCATCTCAACATGCGCCGGCAATGTACTTGCCAATGTGCACATTCACAAGCTCAGATCAACCAACACGCTTCTGCTCTTGACATCGTGTTTCTGTTTCCACACTACTGGATCCACTCTGTTGACTCAAATGCAAAGCTCAGAAGCTACCGAGAATATTTGCCAAAGGTGACAGCAGCACTAGAATCATATGCTGCTCTGATTGGTAAACATAATAATGTCTGTGTGCTACACTATCGCATTACAATTTACAGGAGCGGTTAAGAAGTGCATCAAACACGGGCAGAATCGATCAGGCGGTCAATATCCACAATTTGGAAGGAGCAAGAGGAAATCAATAGTTACAAACACATCAAATTCTATATATACGAAGAACATGATTTCAAAGACAGCAGCTCTGCATCACACAGGATACTGAAACTGAAAACGGTCTTCAGTAGCATCCCTTTCCAAATATTGGTCTTGACATTCAGAGGCATATCGATGGTAGCATCTGCTGTTAGTCTGGTCATCTCCGCAATGGTGCAATGTGTCCATCAACTCCAACCAAGCTTCAGGCTGGGCACTGCACAAAACCTTCCTGCTCTTTTTCATTGGACCAACTATTTTTCACACCTTCTGCCTACCTATCCACTGAAGATTCTGAAAACATAAACATTTCCTTAGTTTCCATAGCACCCATAATGCAGCAGTGCAAAAATCAATTAGACTAAGATTTTTGGAACTAAAATACATTTCTGTTCACACGCTCCCTCCCCTCACGGAATCATCGTCAACCTCTCGCTCCGTTGATTCTTGCCTGAGCTCAACCGGCTGACCTCTCGTCACTCTGACAGAGTCTGACTTCACCAAGTGATAAAAATTTCTCCCCGCTCTATGGAATGGTACCTGACGCGTGATCATCTTCGTCTATTCGCGTTATCACTCAGGGTTAATTGAATATATGCTACTACAATTTTCCTACTTCAGAGAAATACCACTATAATTCGACTATTTGGATTTATGCCATTACAATTCAGGTTCTAGTCGCGATGTGCCATTTTATACGTTTTTGACGCTTTTGGGCCCACGTATAAGCCATTGTACAGCTAGTTTAATTTCCTATGGACCAAAATGTCCATGATTATCTCTATCCTCCACCTTCGAGATATGTACCTCTCCGTTTCATTTTTTTTCCCGAGAAATCCTCCGACCATGTCCATGGCCAGGCAGCAGCACTGCAGCGATCTTGGCCCAGCAGCTCGGCGCGACGGAAGCGTGGGACCTGACCGGGGCCCGCTGAGGCAGACGCGCGTGGGACCTTGCCTGAGCGTGCGGCGGCGGACACGCGCAGGTCCTGGGCGGAGCTTTGCTGCGGCAGACGCACAGGAACATGCCGGAACGCACGCGGCGTCGGATGCGCGCTGGCCAGGCTGAAGCTCGTTGGCGAGCGCACGAGGCAAGCCGAAGCTCTTCGTCCAGAGCTCTACGGTGGCGGCCGGCCAAGCGCGTACTTGCGGTATGATGAAAAAAAGGGGCTTTCTTGACGTTGAAAGAAATGGATTCTCTTCTATAGATAAGATCTTTTCTTACCCCTAATCTTTCTTCTTCATTCTCCTATCTCCTCCAGCTCCGGCGCCACGGCTGTGGTGGAGTCCGCTCAATACGTGGCGGCAGTGAGGCCCTCGCGGTCGCCGGCGATGGACGCGGCGGCGACGCTCTCCTGCTCGTCCTCGCCATCTCTTCGGCATACAGGGCGTTCTTCATCGGTCAGACTAGCATCCCAGGGGCCAAACTGGTTTGGAAGGTCAAAGCACGGGCAAAATGCAAATTTTTTGGCTGGCTTGTCTTACACGACAGATGTTGGACAGCATCACGACGACGACGACACAACCTGCAAGACAATGATGACTGTAACTTGTGTGATCAAGAAGTGGAGTCGATGAGCCATCTGTTGGTGGGATGCTCTTATAGCAGAGAGGTCTGGCTCAGACTATTCAACCTTTGGAATCTCCAATCTCTGACGCCAGCCGTGGATCAACTGAATTTCCTCGACTGGTGGGCCAATTGCCGGAAACAAGTATCCAAAACTGCTAGGAAGACTTTTGACTCCTTAATTCTGCTCGTCTCATGGTCGATTTGGAAAGAGAGAAATGACAGAGTCTTCAACAGAAAATCAACCCCGCCTTGGGTCATAACAAACACCATCTTGACTGAAGCTGCTTGTTGGGTTGACGCAGGTTTCATAGTGCTGTCGGATCTCTGTCAGTCTAGGTCGCAAAACCGGTTTCGTATAATAGCAGTCTAATTTATGTTTCCCTCACCGATTTCTCTTGATCATTGATCATTTCTCTTTGGTCGGTGATCAATGTGTAATCGGACTGTAATCTCTCACTTCCTCTTAATGAAATACGCGTTCAGGCGCGTTCTCAAAAAAAAATCCCCAATAAGCGCGCCTTCACAAATTACAAACGTATCTTCCTCGTTATTTATTTGAGCAAATATACCATTGCGCGCCATTTCTCCTTTTTAAGTATCTTCTTTGTTATTCTAAAAAAAAGTATCTTCTTGTGTTTCTTGCCATTGCTCCAAGCCTTCAACCCGATGGGATTGTTATCGGTTGTGATCCCGTTTTCACTTAACGCTCGGCCCTGTTTGGCAGGTTTCAGTTACAGAAAATTATCGGGTCACTTGCAACTAGATATTTGTAGTTCTCATTCTTGAAACTAGAACATCAGATACATCAGAACCAACTGGATAAACTATTTTAAAAATCTACACGTTCACATTTTATCCGATTGTTTTTATTCCTATCTGAAACTGAAACCTCCGCGTTCACATTTTAAAAATTTAGCAAAACTGACTGAAATATATTTGAGATGATTTAGGATGGCATGCAACTCTTTTGTGCACAGTAGTGTAGCTAGAACAACATATTTACATTTAAAAAAATTAGTAAAATTTATCTAACATGACTCATAGAAACTATTTTATGCAAAATAGTGCGACTAGAACCAACATATGGGCCCCACGACAGTTCGGACTGTCTCTTATACACATCTAGATGTGTATAAGAGACAGGCCCCCGTCCCCACCTTCCGCCCCAAGAACTCCTCCTCCTCCCGCCTCGTCGGCTGCCGCAACCCCACCTGCCTCTGGGTCCACTCCGCCGCCAACCTCGCCAAGTGCCGCGCGCCCTGCAACGCCGCCGCCTCCAACTGCACCCCCGCCGTCTGCCCGCCCTACGCCGTCGTCTACGGCTCCGGCTCCACCGCCGGCCTCCTCATCGCCGACACCCTCCGCGCTCCGGGCCGCGCCGTCACCAACTTCGTCGTCGGCTGCAGCCTCGTCTCCGTGCACCAGCCGCCGTCGGGCCTCGCCGGCTTCGGCCGCGGCGCGCCGTCCGTGCCCGCGCAGCTGGGCCTCACCAAGTTCTCCTACTGCCTGCTCTCCCGCCGCTTCGACGACAACGCCGCCGTCAGCGGCTCCCTCGTCCTCGGCGGCGCCGGCGGCAAAGCTGGCGCCGGGATGCAGTACATGCCGCTGGTCAAGAGCGCGGCCGGCGACAAGCAGCCGTACGCCGTGTACTACTACCTGGCCCTGACCGGCGTCACGGTGGGCGGCAAGGCCGTGCGCCTCCCGGACCGGGCCTTCTCCGCCAACGCCGCCGGCGCGGGCGGCGCCATCGTCGACTCCGGCACCACGTTCACGTACCTGGACCCGACGGTGTTCCAGCCGGTGGCGGACGCCGTCCTCGCCGCCGTCGGCGGCAGGTACAAGAGGTCCAAGGAGGCGGAGGACGGGCTGGGCCTGCGCCCCTGCTTTGCATTGCCGGAGGGCGCCAAGTCCATGGCGCCGCCAGAGCTCACGCTCCACTTCAAGGGCGTCGCCCGGATGGACCTCCCGCTGGAGTACTTCGTGGTCGCCGGTTGCGCTCCCGTGCCCGGCGCCGACGTCGCTGCTCCGGCCACAGCCGAGGCCATCTGCGGCGGTGCCTCCGCCTCTGACGCGCGGGAACGAGCTCCGCCCGTCGCTCCCGTGCCTCGCCGCCACAATGGCCCGCAGACGGAACTCCCGGCGCTCTGGAGTCAGGGAGGCGGCGCGCGGGGGAGCGAGACGGGGGCCTACTGCGCGCAGGCGGAGGGGGAGAAGGGGGCCTATGGTGGCGACGTGAAGGTGCACGGCGGCGACGCGGATCCCATGGTGGTGTCCATTCCCTCCGACGACGACCGAATCGGCCAAACTCTGAAGCCAATCTCCGGCGGCGGCGACTTCCCGGGGCGGAGCTCCTCCGGCGGTGGGATGGCGGCGAAGATGGGCGAAGGAGCTTCGGCTTGGCGATGCAAAGCTCGTGTCCGGGTCGGCATCCCCCAGCGACGACTGGGCGCGGTGAGGGGGAGCGGCCGGCGGGGGGTGGGAGCGGCCGCCGAGCCCGCCGTCGCGCCCGCTGCGGGTCCGCCGCTTCCTCTCCACCGAGATCTTCTCGGCGTCCCGCCTCGCCACTCGCGCCGTCGACCGCCGCGCCAACGTGTGCTGGTTCCAGGGGATCGTGGAGGACACGTTCACGGCGAGCGGCGCGCCCTGCGCCGGCGACTTCTTCCCGGCGCTGCGGTGGGTGGACCGCCTGCGCGGCGTCGACGCGGCGCTGGTGCGTCTCCAGGCGGGACGGGACGGGTTCGTCGCCGGCCTCGTCGAGGACCAGCGCCAGCGGCGGCGGCGCGACGCCGGAATCGGCCGAGACGCGGAGAACAAAAGCATCATCGACGAGCTCCTGTCGCTGCAAGAAATCGATCCGGATTACTACACCGACACTGTCATCAAAGGCATCGTCTTGGTGAGCTCTCCTACTACCAATCAGTTAGTTTCCGTATTGCAATCATTCCCAGTGATGTTGCATTGCATCTGCAGAATCTACTCACCGCCGGCACCGACACGTCGGCGCTGACCACGGAATGGGCAATGGCGATGCTGCTGACACACCCAGAAGCCATGAACAAGGTGAGGTCCGAGATCGACGCCATTGTCGGCAAATCCCGGCTGGTGGAGGAGTCTGACATCACGAGCCTCCCATACCTGCAATGTGTGGTGAAGGAGACGCTCCGGCTGTGCCCGGTCGGTCCGGTGATCCCGGCGCACGAGGCCATGGAGGACCTCACCGTCGGGAGGTTCGAAGTCCGGCGAGGAACCATGATCCTCGTGAACGCCTGGGCGATCCACCGGGATCCGAAGCTCTGGGACAAGCCGGAGGAGTCCGTGCCGGAGAGGTTCTTGGACGCCGACGCGGTGACCGCGGCCACCGTGCCCATGCTGCCGTTTGGGCTTGGACGGAGGCGGTGCCCCGGCGAGGGGCTCGCCATGCGCCTTGTGAGCTTGACGCTGGCGGTGCTCGTGCAGTGCTTCGAGTGGGATGTTGGTGAAGGAGGCGTGGTTGCTATGGCTGAAGGCGTCGGTCTGACGATGCCAATGGCGACGCCTTTGTCAGCTGTCTGCCGGCCCCGGCCCGGGAGTTTGTGGAGAGCTTGCTCTCTGCTTCAACATGGCGAGATGAACTATAAACAGAATTGGATAATAGTGGTGTGGTGTTAGATTGTTCAGTAATCTGTAATCAGTATGACAGTATCCAATCCTATCCGCGATTGCAAGAATCCATACTTTGCATGACCTGTGTCTTTTAAGTGATAAGAATTGACCACAATCTGCTCTCTCTAATGATATTTTTTTATCTTCCCATACAAGTGGTGATGTTCAAGTTCAGATGTTAAAGCTAGTGTGCTACTATTCTATACTGAGGGCGTGTAAAATACACGTGTATGCTGGCATGTAATCCTGGAATCTTTTGTAACACAAGACAAATAGTAAGGCACTAAAACACATATTGCGCCAATAACAACAGCACCGAATTTCAGAGAAAACAGAAGCGTGTGGGGCATTCCTTGAAATAAAAAGTGTGTGATGTCTCACCTGGCCATGCTCACCCTAAAACATGATGCGCTGATCCTGAAGCCCCTAGCCATGCAGTCTCAAATCTGGAATATGAGAGACAAGGGGCCAATCCTTCCCGACTCCTTCCTTGCAATGCCTAACCAGCTCGGGACAGTAGCTTATCACTAATTCCTCTAGTGCAGTAAGGTGCTGTATGGAGCTGGGCAAGGATTTAATGCCAGGGCAGCATCCGATCCAGAACTTCCGAAGTGCAGAGAGTTCGCCTAGCGACTCTGGAAGCTGGGTCAACATGTAACAATCACTCAAGTGAAATTCTTGAAGTGACGTGAGGCGCTGCAAGCTCTTGGGAAGGTAAGTCAGGGCAGGCATGTGACTTATTCGAAGTTCACGAAGAGAGCAGAGTTCCCCGAGTTGCTCAGGTAACTGGTGGAGGTCCCTACAATCATGTATGGCAAGGTGTTGGAGGGATGTGAGGCGCTCTATTGATTGAGGGAGATTTGATATTCTTGGGAGACTTGCAATGTACAAATCTTGCAGAGATTGGAACTCCCCAAGCCACTCTGGCAGCACATAAAGATCCATGCAAATACTTATGCTCAGTCTGTGGAGGCAAGTGAGGCTCCGCATGCTCTCAGGTAATTGCCTCAGGTCCTCACAATTACGGATTTCCAAGCCATAAAGCCCACTGAGGTGTGACAGCACCTTCCAACCAGCTGAAGGTCCTATCAATCCACTAATATTTAGTTGTGTAAGGTGAGGAGGCTTCACATACATGATACAGGAGGAAGATGTGGCAACATTACCATGAGCATGAACTGCATGGGACGGGCTGGAACTGGAGAAGCATGCTGAGGAAAGCAACTGCTCATTATTGGTTCCTTCCAATGTCAATTTCTGCAGAGACAGGGGAAAGTACGGCTTCACATTCAATTTTGGACAGTCCCTGATTAGTAGAGTGGAAAGGCGAGGGAAACAACATTGCATTTCTAATTCTTCCTCCCAGTTTGCTAAACCAGTTCTGGTAGTAAGCAACTCCGCCAACTTAGGCATTACCCTCAGCTCAAGAATCTTTATCCCAGGCAAATCCATAATCCCCTGCAAATGCTCCAAGTTCGATAAGTTTTCCAACACTAGTTCAGTGAGTCGGGAGAACTGAGGTGGACTGTTTTGCATATGTATATCGGCCAGATCACAAGAACCAGTTTGCTTCGTCATCCAACGTGGCAACTGAGAACCCCGGTAACCACTAATTCTCAGCTCTTCAATTTCTGATGGTGGTTCAAGACTGTTAAGTAAATGCAAGTCTTTGTTTTTCTCCATATTTGATACTACTGACTGTTCTTCCATATCACTGGCCCAAGTTGCCCCTGTTAAATACCAATCTAATGACAAATTCTGTATGCCGTCCTTCTTCTTCAAATGAGCCTTTTCCGCATCATCTAGGTCCCTTACATATTCAATATTTTAAATCTGCATTTCGCCATTTAGCTTATCAAGATTTTCAAGTTCTGAGATCCTTGCATGCTCGGCATTAGCTCCTACAACAAACAAGCCCAACTTCTGTAAGCGAGTCAGTTGCCCACAACCAGCTGGCAAGCCACACAGTGCATGGCATCCCTGTAGATTCAAAACTTGAAGCTTCTTTAGGTTCCCTATACCTTCAGGCAATTCTACCAGGTCGCAATGTGCAAGGTTTACATATTCTAGATGACACAACAAAATGATGCACTGAGGCAGGTGTTCGAGACCCCAACAACCACTTAAGTCAATAGCTTGTAAGTTGCGTAGCTTCCCAAAAGATTCTGGTGATGAAAGTTGTCGCAAATCATAGGAATGTGCAACAGTAAGTACCCTTAATTTTTCTATCGAATTCGGTATATCTTTGAAGCCACAATTATATAGGATCAACCTTTGAAGATTATCACAACCACCTATAGACTGAGGTAAAGTCTTGACATTCTGAGAACCATTCAATTCAAGAGCTCTCAACTTCTTAAGCTTGCCAATTGACTTCGGTAAAGTTGTAAGCCTGGTGCAACCTAGAACATGAATGGCCTCCAAGTTCGAACACTGTGTGATAGCCTCTGGTAGTTCCTCGCAGTTAACATTTGATATTTCAAGATATCCCAAATGCTCTAATTTTGATACAAAGTTACGCAACAAAGCAACACTTATATGCTTCAATATAATAGTGCGGACAGGAGAATCTTTTTTTGTTATCTTGCCAAACACAAGGTTACCCCTAGAAATGTAGAGAGCACGGACCTTATCAAATAGTTTGTCGTCAACCTCCGCAGTGCATGAGGTCAAAGATACATATCTGCATCGGTTTATTTGATCAACAGTTTCTACCTCAGACGCAAATTCATCATGTAAAATCTTTCTAGCGAGATCATGGACTAAATCATGCATTTTGTACCTTGTTTCGTCATAACTTATGGGTTCACAATGTTCTACTTCTTGATCTTGAAGAAAACCCACTTTTAGAAGAGAATCAAAGTAGCCAATTCCAACGTCTTCTGGTTGTTGAACTTGATTTGTCACATTGACAAAGCCACGTGCTATCCATTGTGAAATCAAATAGCGCCTCTTAATTACATAGCCTCTTGGAAATATTGAGCAATGTGTAAAGCAATCTTTTAGATGATGTGGCAAATGGAAGTAACTCAACCACAAGCACGAAGATACCCTATGCTCCTCATCCTCAACATCTAACAAATAACTATCTCTTATGGACTGCCATTCTTCTATTTCTTTCATGCCACGCAGGGAACCTGCAAGAACTTTAATAGCAAGTGCCACACCACCACATTTGTTCACAATCTGTTTACCCATTTGTAGGAACTCAGGGTCCAAACCTTCAATAGCGATTCCAAAATTTTGCTGGAACACTTTCCAGCTGTCCTCCTCGGACAAGAATGGCAGATTACATGTATATGTAGAATCCACTGCATCAGCAACTTTTCTACTACGAGTGGTGAGTAAAATGCTACTTCCAGGCGCACCACTCTTTAGATGTACCGTGAATTGCTCCCAGTGAATGTGGTCCTCAGTCCAAACATCATCCAAGACAAGTAAGTACCTCTTACCAGCCAACTTGTCTGAGATTGTTCTGCTCACACTCTGCAATGGAAGGTGGTCAGACTTATCACCAGCAATAGCCTCAAACAATTTCTCGACAAGCTTTTCAACAACAAATTCTCTTGACACATGAACCCATAGTATTTCCTCGAAATGTTTCTTTATGATGTCACCATCATTGAAAACTAGTTTTGCAAGAGTAGTTTTCCCGGAGCCACCTAGTCCAATCACTGAAACTACCTTGATTTTCTGTTGGTCATTAGTCTCTATCAGCTCAGCTATAATCTGATTCTTCACTTGGTCCCTCCCAAAAATTGATGTCTCGTCCACATTAGTCCACAATGGAACCTCTCCAATTGTCTTGCTTACATGCAAAACAAGACGATCAACTGGCATAGTATTTGCTATTGTGCTGTAGTCGTATCTTCCCTTCACAACTGCATCAAATCTCTTCTTTACTTCCATGATCTTGTGAGCTGTCTTACATTTGAATACAACTGATTTCGGTTTTGTCCACAAGTATTTCACCACAGCATTCTTGACACCAATAACGTTTTCGTCATGTTTGACAGCTTCTATATGGAACTCATGGACCACATCCTCGGTATCATAAGCAGCATCTTTCAATTTTTTTAGCCAATTAGATGACTGGTCATTTCGCATTGCTTTATCACCCACTGTTTGCAACCAAAGGATAATCCCCTCAACTAGATCCTGGAGTTCCTGGAGATCTTTGGTCACACCTGCTATAGAGCTGAACTCTCTGATTACTAGAGGAGCTATCTTCATCCCCACAGTCCTCAGTATATCAGATACTAAAGCAACTTGCATTCTACCCATGTATATCGAATCAAAATTTATATGCACAATTGGAGTGAGGTAACGTTGACACTTGACAGCATGTGATATAGAAAAATAGCCCTTTAGCCTTTGCTTTTCTAAAGTATTTCTTTGCAAGCAAACTCTTATTTCTGCTAGTTCCTAACATCAGCACAAACAGGAAGAAGCATACATGAAAGTGAACTTAAAGATAGGGAGATTATTTTACCAAAGCCTTTGGCACAGAGGATGACTTTCTTGTACTTGCTGGTGTTTATCCTTAAAGATAATCCTTTGGCACAGAAGAATTAGGATCTATTTTGTTCTTGTACTGGTTTGGAGTCTATCCTTGGATACAGAGAATCCTCCCTGACAAGAGACAAAACCAAACCAAAAGAAAAACGTAAATTGACATATCCAAGAAAATAGCTGTGACTGAGTGCAGAAAGTATAGACAAGAGGGAAGAAAATGATGAGCCTAACATGGGGGAAAAACGAATTAAAGAGGGTATTTCTGGTTGAACAAAGAGTAGATACCTCGGGATATCATCAACTGATGTGTTCCTTGCAATCCCCAAATGTTCTCTCCAATCAAATCAGAGCATGTGGGGGGTTTGTATTGCAGAAATTATCTATGCACAACTTAGCTCGCCTTCAGATCTGCACTTCTGCAGTACACTTCCATGCTTTGGTGCTTAAGTTGTATGCATCGTTCACATCTATACTTTGGTAAAAGGAGATGGGCGACGACTTAGGAGGGTCAACCGGTCAGGTCATCTGAAAGGAAGAAACCGGGTCTTTCCCGTTAGAAACAACTGGAATATGCTTGTCACTGTCAAATATGAAACGCGAACGAGAAAGCTCTGAAAGAAAAGGGGACACGATGTGCTTTTTCTTGGTGCTGCTTCAGTGCTTCTTATCTAGTCACCACTCACCACCAGGAAGTTGCGAAGTGTGGGATCGGAGGGGTCCAAGGTGCTCCATCGGTTCTCCTGCAGAAAGTGCAGCACGACGAGGAAAACATATCGAGCGTCCGTTACTAAAACATCTGGAAGACTTTCCTCGAGCAGGTTGTGGGCACGCGTGCTGGCGGGTGGCTTCCTCGCACGCGCGCGCGCGCCTTCGGAGACCAAATGCGTCTCGACAGCTACAACCACCATGCACGCACGATCGAAGAAAATGACACTCACCTGGCTTCAACGGCTCGCAGTTGCCCGCCGGCCGCGCCGAACCGGGGAGGTCAAGCGTGCGGCGTGCCACCAGCACCATCGCGCGGCGGTCGAGGCCTCGAGGGACGCTTGCCGGTCAAGATGTGGCCAATAAGGAGCGGGCACGTACACGTAGATCTTGAGCGCCACCCGGCGATCGCCCGCCGCGGACGGAGCGCGCTGACGGCGGGGCGAAGAGAGCGGGCGGTGGAGCCGGACAGCACGGCGGCGCCGGTAGACATTGCCGCGCATGACGGCATGAGGTGTCAAGTCAGGTAGTTTGAATAGTGGTGCGGCCCAGTAATCCTGTTGGGCCTTGGGCCGAGCACCGAAAACGCCGCTTCTAGTCGAGCCGGCCCATGGAGCTCGATGTTGGCCATTCCTTCGATCTGAATCTGATATATAAGTATGAGCCCATTTGCCACTGCCGCCGCCAGGGAAGCAGACCCAGGCCCAGCAATATGGGCAAAGCGGATCAAGCATGTAGAATGGCGAGTGCTACCCAATTGGGCTTCTTTACGCCGACTAGAGCCATTCAGCAGTGGTAATCAGGGCCTGGCCCATAATAGCCCAAGCGTAGTCCACACAGGCCCATATCCTCTGTGACCTGGACACCTGGTGCTTCTAGTTCTGTACTACCTCCGTTCCAAATTACTATTCGTTGTTGACTTTTTTCTATGATCTTTGACCATTCGTCTTATTCAAAAATTTTGTCTAAATATACATATCAATAACTTATATTTCAAGTATATATGATGATAAAGTAAGTTACAGACAAAATAAATGATACTTATAAATTTTTTTTAATAAAACGAATGGTCAAACGTACAACGAAAAAGTCAACAATAAATAGTAATTTGAAACAGAGGTAGTAGTTATCTATTCTAGCCTGCTAGCTGCTGCACCGTTCTTCAGTTCGGAGGAACACACCTACTGCAATTCAGAAATTTCAAGAATTGACATCAAATTCATGAGCCTTTCAAGATTAGGATTCGTGCAGGTACGAATGGGTGAATGTTCATGTAAATTAGTGCTAGTTCAACGTGCAAATAATCCTAGATTGCATTAAATTAACAAAAAAATCCTAGATTGCATTATCGGGTTGCTGGTAATCAAAATCTTTGAGAGGGAGATGCTAGTTCCTGAATGCTGATGCCATCTACTCCCTCCGTCCCAGAATATAAGATCCTAAAGGATTCAAACTCAAAAAATAACAGTGAGAGAAAATAACCTCTATACCCCTTATTTTACACTACCCACCAACTCTTCACCCACCCACTAACCTCATTTAGTTTTGTCCTATCCCTTCAGGACCTTATATTTTTTATAAAATTTGAACCCTCCAGGACCCTATATTATGGGACGGAGGGAGTAGAATGAAAGCACTGGAGGTCAATGACATGAATGCACCGGAGGTCCAGGATGAACTCGAGTCCAGAACAAGAAGAATCTTCTGCTCTTAACGTCATTTCGTTTCTGTTAACAACTACATTCATTCATTCGATCCGTCGTTGACTTCACACAACGCCCACAAGTCAGAACACACACAGATCCGCACTACAAGAAACTATTTAATCTGTGACGATCACCTAACGACAGTTTCAGAAAACGTCACTATTTTGCCTTGAGCCCAGAAAGCCCAAAGAAGCCCAGAAAATTGCGACGAAATCCTTGCGACGGTTTCAGAAACGTTACCATTTTGCTCTAAGCCCAGATAACTGTAACGTTCCTTCAATTCTGTCACGGTTCGGCCAAAACACTCTGCAACGTTTATACAAATTTGTCGCGAACGTAAATTAAAAAAATTCGAACTGTTGTGTTGAGTTTTATAAATAAAACGTCTGCGATCATCAAATAAAATATAGTCATATTTATGAATAAAGAAAAATGATAAATTAAAAAAGTCTCAGAAAAACAGAAAAATGAGAAGAACGTGGCTTGAACTGAAGAAGACCTCATCCTCCCATCCACAACGTCTTACCCACAGGGCTACTTCACAACTATTCTATTTGTTAAACATTTGGATTTTTTTATCAAAATCAGTCGCGGACCAACTCGCGGCCCACCCAGCAGCCGCGGCCGGGCCTGCTCGCTTGGCCCAAAAAAAAAGGTAGGAGTCGAACTCCGGTGCGAGGCAACCAGTTCCGCCCGCCTTACCACTACACTACACACGTGGTTGTGACCAAGTGTGGTAAACATATTTTATATAATGAGGTTTCTGTTTTATTTCGGAAAACGACCAAAAACATGGTGCGTGATGAGCACCTGGGAATCGAACCCAAGTCGTTAAAGTTAAGACCAAAATAGCTTTACCACAGCGCCACCAAACCTTTGGTGTTGTTTTGTATAATGGTTATTTTGTTGTCAATCTCCACGTGTCGCCCTCGGAATGGTAGAGTTCGTCGTAGTACCTTGCTGCTAACATTGTTTTTTCTTTTTAATCTTCAATTAAAACTTGCAAGTGGTATTTCTAGATCTAGGAGAAAAATTGAGTTTCCTTTAAACTTATTTAAATGAATTTGAACTTGAATTTTAAATTAGAGTTTAACTGTAAACTTTTGAAATGTTTGAGTTCTTACTGTTTGTAGTTTAAATTATAATTTAAATTTAATTTAAATTCACGTTTGAATCAATTTCTTTTGAGCTCTAGAAAAGTTGTTTTGGCCCAAGTTCACTATTGCTCCTCCAACTCTCTCTTGCTGCCGGCGAAGCTTGCACCGTTGTTGGGCCGTCTCGCTTGCTGCCGGCCCGAGTGGCCTGCTCGCTTACTGCCGGCCCGTGAAGCTTGCACCGCTGCTGGGCCCCCTCGTTTGCTGCAAAAAAAAAACTAGAGTCAAGTCTCAGAAAAAAAAGGCGCTAAGGGGGATTCGAACTCCGGTGGAGGGAACAAGTCCCGCTCGACTAACCATTGGGCTACAGCGCCGCTGTTGAAAGATTTTGGCATTAATTTTTTTATAACGTTGTGCTACTGTTCTATTAAAGAACACTAGAACAACTGCCATTTTTCTTTTTAATCTGCAATTTAATTTTGTATCTAGTTTTTCTCTATCATACGTAATCCAAATTTGATGATTTTTTCTCTAAAAAATTCTAAAATTATGCTCTATCAAGTTGTGCAACTTTTTAATGTTGTCATTTTGAAAAATCTTCGCGTGTGAATCCGTTTGAACAATCTAATTTTTAAACTTCAAAAAATGACAACTACAAGCACAATTGTTTACATTAAATGATGTCAAATGGAAAAGTGATGAATACCAAAGTTTCATATCTCATCAAGATCTACAATATTTATTTAGGTCATTTTATCATTTTCAAAAGTAGTAAGAACATGTAGTATAAATTTGACATGTCTCAAACATAGTTTCTTAAACCATATGAGTGAATCTAGGATTAATGACCACTGTATACTACCACTTTTTTCAAATGAAAAAATAATCTAAATAAATATTGTAGATCTTGATGAGTTATAAAACTTTGGTATTCATGATTTTTTCAGCTGAAATCATTTAGTGTTCCAAAATCTTCCTTTTAGTTATCAAAGTTTGAAATTCAAAATTTAGATTGTTCAAACTTTGTCACATGGATTAATGAACTAAATAAAGTTTGTAGATATTGAGTATTTGTACAACTTTGGTATTCATGACTTTTTCAACTAAAATCATTTAGTGTTCCAAAATCTTCCTTTTAGTTATCAAAATTTGAAATTCAAAATTTGCTAAATCGGGCTCAAAGATCTATTTCTGGGTTGTTATTGGGCTCAGTTTGCACGGCCCGACTTCTCCTGGCCGTCCATCTCTGATCCACGCATCCGCGCCGTCCATCTCAATCCCAACATGGATAAAAGCCGGTGAAACCCTACCTCCCCCGCAGCCTCCTCCCTCCCGGTGCCTCTCCCATCCTCCCCACGCGAGCGGCCGCAGCGAGCTCCTGCCATGGCGCCGAGCACCTCGCCGTCCGTCGTGGCTGTGCGCATCTCTAGGCCGAAGCCCTCTCCTCGCCTTCCCCGTGCCCCTCCACGCCGTCGCTCCCTCTCCTCACCTCCACGCGAACCGTGCCGACCTCGCCGCCGCCATGTAGATCGAGTCCCAGTAGTAGAGAGCAGCTTACCATTTTTTCCCCCGTCGGGTGCCTCCTCCCCACCTTGATTCGTTGCCGTCCGCTCCAGTCGCCAGCCGCGTCTTCAGTCCATGCCGAATCTGAGGTCACGGATCCGGCCGCCCCTTCGTCCTCGGCGTCGCTGCTCCGTCCCAACGTCGATTCGTCGTCGTCCGGCTCCTCTTCACTCATGCGTCTTCTCCATGGCCTCCGCTTCCTTCTGCAGCCCGTGGTTTGTGCCTGCTGCAGTCTTGGGCCATATCACAGTAATAGATTATGGGTCTCATCTGCTCTTTTTTTCTCTCCATCATATTTTTTATCGCTGCTATTGCTGCTGCCTGCTAGTACCCTTGCTTGTCGCTGCTAGTAGTTGTTTGCTTGCTGCTTGAATTGTTGTGCAGTTGCTCTTCATATCCTAACAGTTCTTACTGCTAGTTGGTCCTAGTGATGCCTATTACTGCTAGTGAGTTTGTTTCGATAAATGCCTATCACTAGCCCACAGTGAGTCCCCCTTCTGTTTTTATAATGCAAAAAATAAGAGGTTGCTCTAAGAAATTTGATGTGATACTTGTCTTTGTAATTTTCTCTTTTGCAGGGCATAACTCCATTTGCCATGGCCTCTGCTCTCTCCTCCCATTTCAGATCCGGTGATGGGGCCATACGGCAGCAGCTACTTCAAGTCCATATATCCTGCTCCATGTTCTTGTTATGGACAAAGACTGCTGAATTGAAAGCAGTCAAAGCCACATATATAGTATTTTGCACTTGCTGATTCCTGATGGTTTATTTACTGGTTCATGCTCAATTATACTGCTTCTTTCAGGAAGACCACCATTTGAGCAAGGTGTGGTGTTTTTGGAATGGTAGACATCTGAAAGCATGTGTTATCTGCTTCAATTTCTGATTGTGTTTGCTAGGTTTATTTACCAGAGATTGTATCTGATTTGATGATGTAAGTTTTGTTCATTGAATTTTGGTAAATGGGTTGGAAAACTGTATCCTCTGATAAATAGGCTGAAGATATAATTTTGCTAATTTTATGTTGGAATATAATTCTGAAATGGGCTTTGTGGGCTGGAAAAGAATCTAAACCGAGCTGTGGTGGGTCAGAATTTTTATGTGCTGGGCTAAAACTATGGCCACGTCATCGTCCATGTAGGATGCCATGTCATCTTTCAAGAAGGATGCCACGTCATCATCCCCTAGGATGCCACGTCATTGTCCCCGTAGGATGCCATGTCATCGTCCCTGTAGGATGCCACGTCATCATTCTTGTCATTGTCCACGTTGTCATGTGACATCCTAGTCAACAGCCATGTCACGTCCTAGTCAGCAGCCATGTCACGTCCTAGTTAACAGAATCCGTGACATTTAATTTCGTCGCTAGAACTGAGCTATGGGTTGGGCTACATGGGCTTCGGGCTAATCTGTGACGATTAAGATACGTCACGTTTATTAAGAAACGTCGTATTCTTGATTTAATAACGCTCGTTCCACCACGAAAATTTAAATCGTCGCAGACGCTGCATTTGTGACATTTTTTCAGCAATCTACGACATAATGGATATGTCATAGAATAAATAGTTTCTTATAGTGCCGGTACTATTACTACGTCATACCATAGATCACTGACAGTGATCCGATCCAAAGTGTTAACCTGCTGCTGCATCCAATTACTCTAAAAAGGTGACCTCAAAACATGCTGCTGTGCCGCTCATGGCTGGTCAACTGTCAACACCTCGTAAGCACAGCCTCCATGACGTATCAGGGAAAGGCATCTCGCTTTTTCCCTGACCTGGGATTAGATTAGCAGGAACTAGCCAAACTGACAGATCGATGCTGTCACCAAGCTAGTTTTTAACCCCCAATCACCACACTGATCATCAGACAGACCGCCGAGGCCACTTCATCGGGGCACTAAAACTACTGAATTTACCACCACATGCATGGTATGGTGTGGTGTCAGTATAAACAAATTGCCGGTCTCCTGATTCAACCCCTCCGATCCCTAATTGCTGTTTGGATCTTCATTCAGGTCAGCTTCTTCAACGCTTGCAACCAGACGCTCACGCCATCTCCAGACCTCGAGGCTGAAGAATCTCTCTGCCGGTGTGCTGCTGCTGCGACTGCGGCCATTCCGAGACGACAGGTAACGAGCGAGCAAAGCATTAGCATTAGCATTAGCATTAGAGAATTGGAAGAGGTTGCATGGAGGACACGGACTTGTGAGCGAGCACAAGCCAACAAAACAAAAGTTAGGGCACCGAGCTCGCTAGCTGTTGCTCTACGCAAAGCCAGTATAGGTCAAACACACAGACAAGTGCTACTGCGAGTGTGCTGCTGTGGCTGTACTAGACTGTGATTGCTGGTAATTTTTTTATGAAAAATGGATGGTGGTGAACTGGTGATTAGTTGTAGTTAGAGGAGAGATTACGAAATAGCCATACAGGGGACTAGAATGGGCAGATGCAGATTCCATTCTGGGTCAAATCTCACTCACTCCCAAGGAGACCAAGCTAGCAGAGAGATCTTGTGGGCTTCTACTTAACGGTTAACACTATGATGTGGCATTATTCTTGCTTGTTCGAGAAGAAAACGAGTGAATTTGTACCACATGCCATGTTTACAGACCGTTCTCTCACATTGCATCGGGTTTTACAGTAGTTTGTACTGCAAAACTACAAAAATTAGTTCTAACCCAAGTCTCAAGTCTGAAGTATCTCCTCACATGCCACAGGGTTTTTACATCTTACCAAGCAAGAGTCTTATATTCCCTTTTCCTTATTAACTGAATGTTTCCCTTTTAGTCAACTTTCATCCTTCATCTACATAACCAAGTACAATTAGAATACATACCACCATCTATTAACCAAATTTTAACATTTGATTTGGTTACACATGTCATGGTTTATTTATAAAAAATAGGAAAAAGTCCATTTTACAACCTCTAACTATCACAAAAGTACGATTTTCAATCTTAAACTACAAAACCGGATAACAAAGACCATCCAACTGTCAAAACCGTGCAAATTTAGCTCTTAGGGTGGTTTCGAAGGTGGTTTTGTATTTTGTAAGAAAAATTAAAAAATTCAATTAGATCTAAAAAAATCAAAACTAATTCATCTAAAATCAGAAAAATATGAAACCAGTATCAAAAAATTTCTAAAAATGTAACATATCTATTATTGCTCTATTTGAATCTTAATTATTCAAAAATAATAGACATAACTATAAGCAACCAAATACTAGAAACATGAAAAAATAGATCCGATTAACTTACAAATATAGTGACACTAGATATGTTACATTTTTAGAAAACTTTTGATACTAATTTTGTATTTTTTTTACTTAAAATGAATTACTTATGAAATTTTTAGTTTAAATTTGAATATTTTTAATTTTAACAAAATACAAAACCACCCTAAGGGCTAAATCTATACGGTTTTGACTATTGGATGACCTTTGTTATCCGGTCTTGCAGTTCAAGGTTGAAAATCGGACTTTTGTGATAGATGGAGGGTGTAAAATAGACTTTTCCCTAAAAAACATAATAAGATATTACAAAAGATTAAGTGCATTTAAATGAAGGCCTAATATTTAACAACTTGAACATGACAATGTTTCTAGATGATCACAGTGGGTTACAAAAGTAACCACCTTAAAACCTTTAGTTACATAACCAAGTATAATACAAATATGTACAATCACTTATTTACCAAAATTCAGTTTTTTCATTGCGGTGAGTGTGATGGCATTTCGTCACAAAAAGAAACCCAAAAAATTGTTGCCTCAAACAAAAACACAATGCATAAATATGTGTCAATATGGCTCGGGCCGCGTGGTGCACATGTGGCAACCAAAGGCACCCCCTCTTTCTTGGTAAGTGTTGTGACATGAGAAGATTTAGGCTAAAAATTAACCTACTGTTTTGTGGAAACTACTCAAAAAATGAATTCAATTTGGAGAATGGTCTCAAAACATGTTGCATCGTGCAATCCACTAATTAAAAGCGAGTAGACTTTTCAAGCTAAAAGCTCATTCAGTACACGCCACTCCAAATTGTCATTTTGTCCTGACAAAACTGTCCTCTATGCCATCTCTCGAAAAATTGACTAACAAATTTGAAAATTTTGGAGACCCAATGAGTCCATCGCATTGAAGAACTACCAACACAGAGCAGAAGAAAACAACCTAAATATTCCCAGCCTCTTCTCCGAACATGCTCCCAAGTCTCAACTCAAACTCCAACTCCAAAGCCTTTTTTTTTTATACTTAATAACTCCAAAGCCTTTGGCCTTTGAACTTCGGAGACTGGATTGGAGTGGAGACCTTGTGAGCCGAGCCCTAGCTGAGCTGTGACCTGTGAGCCTGTGACACACACACACACTACAAGCGACAACCAAGTAGTCGCCCAAAGCCAGGGGCTCACCCATGTTTCGACATCTTCTGCCTGCGACCTTGCCCATGTCCTCACCCAAGTGGCCATACACAACCAAAAACCCAGTACTCCTCACGCTTGCTACCTTCCATAGCTCCATTAAAAATCGAGTAGGTTTTCCTTGGACCTGTACTCCAGCCTTTACAAAAGAAACCTGCCGGATTCTGAAGATGTTTTGTTTTGCAGCGTGCACGCTGATGCTCGGTTTGTTGCTCAGTCAGGCTTTCATAGTTCAGACTCCAGATCATGCCTGTGCGATCATTATTGGTGTGTGATTTCAGATCGATTTGTCAATGATTAGGCCAGTGAGTTGCGGCAAGTGGCAGTGCAATTTGCAGCTAATCCTGTACTAGTGAGGGGATGGGATCTTAATCTGAATTTGTAGCTAGGGGTAGTATTTTTTTTAGTGCATGGGAATCTGACTGCAAATGAGGTCTACTGTACTGTGCCCATGCTGGCGCTGCGTGGGCTGACCTAGGAAGTCCGTAGTCTTGTCTGCTGCACCACCGCTTGATCAGCTGATATTTTTCTTTTTGAACAAATAGCTGAGCAGATTGCTACTTGCGATCTACTTGTGAGGAGTATCATCTATGCTGAAATCCTTATCTGTAGCTTTTACTTCTTGTTCCAGTACAAATTCAATTCCAGCTCTAGGGCTAGTGACGGCTGAAGCAAAGGTATGAATAATTGGAAGGTACTGCGACATGTCCTGGAGTTTATTTATCTCACTCCCTTGTCCAGTTGTCCTTTGCCCCATCTGTGCAGAGTGTGGTCCTGCAGTTTTCAGTTATTATCGACGCAATAGTTAGACAGAAAATAAATGGTAAAATTTTGTGCTTGCATGCTGAACCAAGAACAGTTTTTTTTTTGTTTGACATGAACCAAGAACAGTTAATTTAGAGGATGGTGAAAGTTTCACGTAATTTATTTTCCGTAACATTTATTTTCATGTAGTTTTTTAAAAACCAACTTTTCATGCAGTTTGAGACTTATTGCTGGAAAAGATGGCATTTTTGAGATGGTAAAATTTTGTGCTTGCATGCCTACTCCTGCATTTCACTGCACAATCTTGCAAGATGCCCCAAAGAATTTCTTTTTTTCCAGTCACTATGTTATTCTTCTGACCAACCAGATTGGAACAAAATATGTTCAATGTGAAAGTTCCATACGGCAGATTGCATTTTGACATGACTTCAAGGGTTACTGTTTCTTGTGAAAAAATGATTTTACAACCCCCAGAATAAGGATATTAACTGGGTTTCACCTCTAGCCTACCCCAACTAGCTTGGGACAAAAGGCTATGTTGTTGTTGTTGTTGTTGTTGTGGTGTTGTGACATGAACCAAGAACAGTTGGTTCTTATGGTAAGGACTAGGAAGAAGAACAGTGTCCTCAATGGCAAGATTCCAACTGTTATGGCTCCAGCGATCAACTTATCCTTTGCTAATTTCTATGGAAAAATGCCATCTTTTCCAGCAATAAGTCTCAAACTGCATGAAAAGTTGGTTTTTAAAAAACTACATGAAAATAAATGTTACGGAAAATAAATTACGTGAAACTTTCACCATCCTCTAAATTAAAGGCCGTGTTTCACAGTTGGTTGGAATTTTTTTTCCCAAACGGAATCTTGCATGCATGTAGTATTAAATGAAGTTTATTTGCAAAACCTTTTTAGAAATATCAGAGGCTTATGTGCGCACGCACATGTATAAAATAAATCAAACATAACATAAAAAATATAGTTGCAATGCCCGCACGTGCGCTGAACTCTTTTCTATACATTTGTCTCAACTCATGTGCTACGCACGTTTATTTATGACATGTAGGTATTAAAACAGTGTCACTTTAGTGGACCATGATAAACATACCAGCCGTGCGAAACGCTTTTAAAAATACTTTATATTCGCTCTCTCATGTATAGAGAGATTTATGTATTCTCAAAACTCAATAGTTGGCATTTATTTATATGAAGAAAAACTCTCCGATTTATTGTTTATTAGTAATACGGGATAATTATGTATAGACGTGGGTATAAATGTGGGTATATTTAGGTGGGTCCTTTTTTGTGAAAAAAGTTGAGCGGGAAACAACTAAAAGAGCCTGGAACAGTTAATTTTTTGTTGCGTTTTTTTGTTCTTCCCTTCTCCCCAAGCCCGACAGGTGGGTCCCCTGTGAGAGGGTAAGGTGGGTTTTTTTGGTGAAAAATGTTTTCAATTCTTTAGGATCCTTTTAGTATAGATAGATGAGTGCAACTTTGCGCGACGAATCTAATGAGCTTAATTAATCCATATTTTGCTACAGTACAGTAACCATCTTTTAATCGTGCGGTCAAAGGCCTCATTAGATAGATCTCGTGAAATAGTCCAATGCTGTGAAGGTAGTTTTGTAAACTGACTTTATTTAATATCCTTAATTATTGGTAAAAGTGATGGAAAAATATTTCCGCCCAAAGGAAACACGGCCAAAACACCAGCATTTGACATGAAATTGACTTTGGACCCCTGGACAGAAGATCAGGTTCAGATGAGGCCGAGCAGAAAACTGTTGCCATCATTGAGTCTGAGTGGCAGCATGGATGGATTGGATGGGGCGACGAAAAAGTTCCTCGAGCCTTTTCGGCGACAGCTCACTGCTTCACAAGGCCTATGTGGCTATTTGACTTTGTCCTGTCCACTGACACTCTGGATTCTTTGTGCAGCAGCAAGATGCACACACACGGTTCACATCTAACCTGATCCTTCCATCGACATCACGAGTGTCATGCCAAGTTGACAAAGCTAAGGAGAAAATAATCATGTGGATCAAGATAGGTCCATGGCGTGACACGACACAAATCATGCAATAGCTCAAGCTTCAATCCATGCTACTGGGCGGTGTTCACTTCCCTGAAAAGGAAATATGAATTTGGGTGAAAATGTCACATCAAACATTATAGCGCACTGTAGCACTTTTCGTTTGTTTGTGGTAATCATTGTCATATCATGACCTAACCAGGCTCAAAAGATTCGTCTCATCGTGTACATCAAAATCATGTACTTAGTTTTTTTATTTACCCACGTTTAGTGCTCCATGCATGAGGAGAGAGATTTGATGTGACAGTGAATAGTGAAGTTTAGAAAGAGAAAGTCTGGGGAAGTTTTGGATATGAAGGGAAGTGAACAACGCCCGGATCGTTTTTTTTTGAAGCGAATAGACAGGGGGTCAGAATTCTACGTGTTCCGGCATGACATGGAGTAGCAAACGGAACACCGAAAACACTGTTGAAATGTCAATGCTAGTACTATGGATTTTCAATGATGGAAGTCAATGTCAGTTTGGGGTACGAGTAGTTCTCAACATTAAACTACCAACTAATGGAAAGAACTTATTTGCTTTAGCCCTATCTAAACTTTGGTGGGACCCATTTCAAAGATAAGGAGCTATATATAAAAATACGAATCATCATGAAGAACAAGAAAAGCAGCATAAAACTAGGCGATAAGGCCAGAGACAGCTCCACAAATCAGTCAAGAAGACGATCATTGTGGCAAACCTTTTGCTTTAACCCCTCAGAAAAAAAATCAGGACCAATAACACTGCATTTCAATGGGGTTATCCTTCTTAAGAAAATGGGGAAAAGTCAATGCAAGCACTGGTTTGGCTGCACCTGCTGCTTTACTCTGTGATGTGGGTCCCAGGAAAAAAATAATGCTACCAAACCAAAACCTTTGTTTTTAGTACACAAAAAAGCAGTCACAAACAGCTGCCCCTAAAATAGTGACTGTCACTACTTTATTACTCCAGTCCAGAGTGAAAGGCACGAGGAGGAACAAAGTCCACAACAAATAAAAAAAGTTGGTGGTGTGCTGCTGCAGCTGCTAGTAGCTCTTGCAAGGCAATGAATGCAACCTCCCCCTCATCATGATGCACTGCATTTAGTGGCATTGAAAACACTTGCAAGGGGTTTGGTGAGAGGAGCTAGGGTACTGCTGGTATCTGCATCTGAGCTTGAGTTTCTTCCCCCCATCTGGCAATCGAGCTGGGCTCTGTTCTTTCTCCTGTTTCTAGCTGTGGATTTCAAGAACTATTCCAGCACATCCCACCCCATTTCGTTTCACCACTGGTTTGAGCATTGTTCTTGCTTCTCAACAGCTCAAGAGGGAGAAAAAAGTGGAGTCAAATCTTTTGTATTTCTCTGCTTTCTTTTTCCCCCCTTGTTTGATGCTGTGCTCTTTTCTTTAATTTGAGTTCTTGATCCTGCCAAAAGCAAAAGCCCTCACCTTTTGTTTGCAAAGGTGAGGAGTGTCCTCGCATTTCAAACCCTCTCCAATCCCTCCCACTCCACAGCTCCAATCTCTATCTGGAGTTTCCCCGCCTCTCCCAATCCATTTCCCTGCCCCGAAAACCTCGGATTTCCACACCCGAGCTCTTGATTCCCCTAGACCCAGTTATTCCAAAGAGGCAAAGATCCAGTTTTTCCTCCCCGAAACTGCAGTTTTCCTGTACCTTTGGTCCAAGAACACACCGAAATCTCCCCATTTCCCACAGAAATCTCGGGGTCTTCCCCCCTCCATGCCTCACTCCGCTCATTGATCCAGAACACCGCCGGAAAGCTGCGATTTTTCCGCCCGGGAGCGGCGGTTTCTCGATCCGAGGCCCATGCATCTGTCGCTATGGAAGCCGCTCTCCCACTGCGCCGCCGTCCTCCTCGCCAAGAACCACCGGCGCCGCGGCGGCGGGGGCAGCGGAAACGGTGGCCACGGAAGCAACGGCCGCCGTGACGACCCGTCCTCCTTCCTCCGGCAGCTGCGGGACGCGCTCGACGCGGCGTCCGAGGATGGTTCCCTCTGCCCGCCGCCGGACGCCGCCGGAGCCGATGCGGACGCTGCCGTGTCCCGCTCCCGATCCCTGGCGCGCCTCCGCGCGCAGCGGGATTTCCTTCGCGCCACTGCCCTCGCCGCCGCCGCCGGACCGTTCCGGTCGATCTCCGACCTGCCGCTGCTCGCCCACGCCATCGCCACCTTCCTCGCCATGTACCCGGACTACGCCTCAACGGCCGATGTCGACCGCCTCCGCGTCGACCATTACTTCCACCTCGACGCCCCCAGTGCCGGCAGGGTCTGCCTAGACTACTGCGGCTTCGGCCTCTTCGACTCCAGCTGGGATTCTTCCTCATCGTCCTTTACATTGCACGAGCTCAATGCCAATTTGAGCAACCATGCCCTCTACGGTGTTGCTGAGCCTGGCACTGTGGAGAATGACATCAAAGAGCGCATCTTGGAGTACCTGAATGTGCCAGCCAGCGAGTATGCGCTGGTGTTCACAGTGAGCCGTGGGTCAGCGTTCCGGCTACTTGCTGAGTGCTACCCCTTCGAGACCAACCGGAGATTGCTGACCATGTTCGACCATGAGAGCCAGTCGGTCAACTGGATGGCGCAGAGCGCACGGGCAAAGGGTGCCAAGACACGTACCGCCTGGTTCCGCTGGCCAACACTGAAGCTCTGCTCGACGGAGCTGCGGAAGGAGATTGTGGGCAAGAAGAAGGGTCGGCGACGGGATGCTGCAGTCGGGTTGTTTGTGTTCCCTGCGCAGTCTCGGGTGACCGGCGCCAAGTACTCCTACCAATGGATGGCGCTGGCACAGCAGAATGGATGGCATGTGATGCTTGATGCTGGTGCACTTGGACCCAAGGACATGGATTCGCTGGGGCTCTCGCTGTTTCGGCCGGACTTCATTATAACTTCGTTCTACAGGGTGTTTGGTGCAGACCCGACTGGGTTCGGTTGTCTTCTGATCAAGAAGTCAGTAATTGGGAGCTTGCAGGGGAGAAACGGGTGTAATGCATCGGGTATGGTGAAGATTGTTCCTGTGTTTCCACAGTATCTCAGTGACTCAGTTGATGGATTTGATGCATTTGATGGGCTTGAAGATGACTCAGGCATTAACAAAGATGAAAAACCAGCTTCAAATGCTCAAAATGGGTCTCAGCTGCCTGCATTTTCAGGTGTCTACACGTCTGCTCAGGTTAGAGAGACTTTTGAGAGTGATCCTGGTCGTGATAGCAGCTCGGATAGGGATGGGGCAAGCACCATCTTTGAAGAAACTGAGAGCATCTCTATGGGTGAGGTCATGAGGAGTCCAGCATTCAGTGAGGACTGTTCATCAGAAAACTCTTTCTGGGTAGATGTTGGCCAGAGCCCGTTGGGATCAGAGAAGTCTGGTCAGTTCAAGAAAGGGAAATTGGGATCACCATTACCATCTTCCTGGTTCAACGGGAGAAAGTGTAACAAAAGGATGTCACCAAACTTGACGTCCAGGATATCGAGAAGCCCACTTTATGATGGTCATGTGATTTCCTTTGATGCAGCTGTGCTATCAGTCTCACATGATGCAGACTGCCTCAAGGAAGACCCTGAAGAAGAAATTTTTGAGAATGGCCGGAGAAATCATTTCCGGCAGGTTAGTGAGATCCAAGAGGAGCCAGAGGTTGAAGAGGTGGCATGCCAACATGCTATGAACAGTGGTGCAGAGCACAAAGAAAGTGCGATAAGGAGGGAGACTGAAGGGGAGTTCCGGTTGCTGGGAGGGAGGGATGGCAACAGCAGATTTACCGGGGGCCGACTCTTCGGAGTTGAAGAGATTGATGGAGGTGTAAGCATGGGACGCAGAGTCTCATTCAGCACAGAGGCTAATATTATTGCTGACAGGATGAATCGGGCCTCTGATGCTGCTGAAGCTTCTGGATATACATTCCGTGATGATGACGGTTGTGCAAGTGATGGATACGATGATGCTCAGGACTGGGGAAGGAGGGAGCCAGAGATAATTTGCAGGCACATTGATCATGTTGATATGATGGGGCTCAACAGAACTACTCTTAGGTTAAGGTACTTGATCAATTGGCTAGTGACTTCACTTTTGCAGCTGAAGTTGCCAGACTCAAAAGGTGGTGATGGAGTCCCTCTTGTCCACATCTATGGTCCCAAGATTAAGTATGAAAGAGGAGCAGCTGTTGCTTTTAATGTGAAGCAAAGTGATGGAACATTCGTTAATGCTGAAGTTGTTCAAAAGATTGCTGAGAAAAATGGCATATCTCTTGGCATTGGATTTCTAAGTCATATAAAATTAGACATGAACCAGAAACAGTTAAATGGCATGCTAGATATACCTGAGGCTTCGTTTTATAAGAACGGACGCAGAGACAATAAAAAGGTGACCATAAGAGTTGAAGTTGTGACTGCTTCACTTGGCTTCCTTACTAACTTTGAAGATGTCTACAAGATGTGGGCTTTCATTGCCAAGTTCTTAGATCCTTCATTTCTTGAAAGTGAGCGCCTTACCATTTCTGCTGACCACTCAGAAGGACAAACTTGAGCATGACATGTAATATAGCAACCACCAACCAACAAATGAGAGGAAGGTGATTTCTCCTCCTGTCGAAGCATATGATGTGTTTTATGCTTTCAAGGGGTAATCAATAGTGGATTTAGCAGATTTGTTTATTCTTTGCCTAGTTCCTCGATATATGAGTCATATGACTTGTTTTTGTTCATGTAGCATTTGCTCAAATATGTATCAGCAGCTCATCAGTAGAGCTCTTCCCCACGGAACAATGTTTGTAAAGCAGCTCACTGGAAATGAAATAGTTTGAGTGGCTTGTGCAAATTCTATTTGGTCAGATGTGTGTTCATAATTTGGTTTTTACTATTCAGCTAACATTTCATTTTGGGGTACTCATGTATGCTTCTTGCTTAAAATTGGCAACTTAAAAAATTCTGGGGTCTTTGCAATACATGGTGTTGATGAATACTCCTCCCATTTCTTTTTGTAGGGCGCATTAGAATTCAGAAAAGTCAAACTTCGCAAAATTTGGAATACATATTTGTTTTAATAGTAAAGCCATCCAGTTGGGTTTAAAGTTTGTGTGCAGTACCATTGTTTTCTTTATGAGCGATGAGCAAACATCGATCATATAATTGCTTGTTCTGTATTTGTCCCATTTAAATTTTCTGTATCCTCATGGAAAAGGTTGTTATGTTAAAATTGTTTTTGTAACTTTGAAATTGGAAAGCCTTGCTAGCTATATTCTAAGAAGTATTAGAATTCAAATGCTGCTGTTTCTGCTGCCTGGGACCATATTTGTTGAATGTAGTCTTGAAGTCTTTTCCTGTCGTACTATCAATTCATGGCATACACATTAGTAGGATGCTGTCTTAAATGGAGATGATCTCATGATATAAAATGGAGAAGGTCCTATACAACCATTAATGCTCCCTTTGTGCTAATAAACCAAAATCAGGAAAACAAACCACAGATTTGTTTTGTTTGCTGTTAATTGTTCGCTCAGTTTGTTTATGACCTTTGATGGTCCCCATTCAGTAGTAGATGAAAATTTGAAACTTCATCAAGATCCAGGTACTGGTCCCTTCCCTTTGTGCTAGTAATCGATCAGAAACCCATAACAAATTATTGTCCTAGCTGTGTTAGATCTTGCCAATGTTCAGTTCTATGTTTTTTTGGTGCTGAAAGAATCTGGTGATATCATGGATTTTTCTTTCAAGTACTGGGTAGAACTTATATTGTGGTACTAGAGCACACATAGTTACTTGCTCGCTCATATGTTAGATGTGGGTGGTTTAAGAAATGGGCTGGTAAGTCTTTTCAGTTATGCTATCCTTGTGAACCAATACAGACTTTATAATATTTCTGATTGTTATTTTTGGGTAAGTTGGAAAAGTGAGATATTCTTGTGCATGAACCATGTATGAGTAACCCACATCCACATTTCTATACCAAGAATGGGAAATTAGCAGCACAACCTGCGAGTCAGGAACTAGGGAGGTAGGGAGGAAGTGGTTGGAGTGTGACATGCTCTTAAGGGATCTCAGTGCATAGTATTCAGTTCCTGTTTCCATCAGATTCAGATGAATAGCGCTGAAAGATGGGAGGAACTGTGCTGCAAATGCTTGATTTAAGGATAATGGAATTCGAACCTAGAGCCTAACAAGCACAACTTTGTTCCCAATAGCTTTCGAGTTTTAAACAAGGACTTCAGGCATAAAGACAAGTGATTATTAATTAGTGCCCCTTCAGTTGTTATCTAGTTGTTAATTCCTTTTTCTTTCTGATTTTTCGAGTTGTATTCGGGACTTCTTCGCATCTCACTTGATTGCCTTTAAAGGAACTATCTTCTTAAGTAAGGAAAGGCTCTCATTTGTTTATTCTTGTACACCATACCGAAAAAGTTTGCAAACAATGTTGAAGGTCAGATACCTGAAACAATCAAGCTAGAAGTGCCAGATGGCGAAACATATGACATCAAGGTGGCCAAGGACAGGGAACATCAGCTAGTCCTGCGATCTGGATGGATGGAATTTGCCATTGCTTATGAACTAGAACAGGGTGATATTTTGATGTTTGGATACAATGGGCATTCCTGTTTCAGAGTTCGAATCTTCACTACTAGTGAGTGTGAGAAAGAATTGACCTGTTTTCCCATCAACAGGACTCCTTGTGTCCAAGAAAAGAGCATGTCTCATAATAAACATGTGCAGCACCAGGAAGTCAAAGGTAGGCAAGAGCAAGAATGACACAGTGTTATGACTAATAGATCTACCAATCTTATATGTTCCATGAAGTAAATTTTGTGAACTATTTGTTTCATATTTGCTATATACTTTCCTTCATCTTATAAAGCCAGACATTATTTAAGGTTTTAAGTGTTATTTTCCTTTTAACACTTGCCTATCTAATGGAAATTTGGTTGTTCATCATGTACTTTCAAGTGCCTCTGGCTATTGTGCAGGCAAGTGTGGGCACATGCTTATGGATTTGTTTTGAGGTTACTTAAACATTTTTCTCTCAATGAACACTGCAGGAGTAGTTATGAGATGAACAAAGCTTGCCCCATATGCAAGGACTGCATTTCAAATCATTACTGGCACCACACATGGAAGATCATGAAGTGTTTCTTCCAGGTTATGATGAATGCAAGTGATTTCATGAATAAACTCATTTGATTTTGCAAATATGATGTTCTTGAAAGCATGGTATATCTTTTTTTTCTATTAAAATTAGCAGGGGCAACACTATGTTGTATTAGTGTGGTGCACATGCACCATGGTAAATCAAGATTTTGCTAGTAAATTTACTCATATATGCCAAACGTTACTTTCAAATTGCATACGTTTCCAAAGAGTGCACCACCATTATTTTGGCTCTAGCTTCGCCCTGACTGGCATGAAGATTATACTAACATACCTCTTAGAAGCTGGCTTGTTGCTGCACCCTCTTTTGTTGGGGCAGGGAAACAAGGGTTTTATTAGATGGAAACACAAGCAACAAGGGCACCTTGAGCATGATCAGCGTCCCTGGGAGGATGATCTGTGCTCAATCTTTGCCTGCCTAATCAATGCAAACTACCGGCTTATATGATGCTGAGCCTAACAAACCTTCCAAAACAGCTGCCCTCGATATCTGCTAACAATCCTGCCTTAGCTAAACCAACCAATCTACTAATCCTGGCTTTGCCGACCATGATGCAGTGCTTTCTTGCACCGTTGCCCCTGATAGGTACGGCCCTCAAAGGCGTCCACAACATTTTTTTGTTTGTTTCACGATGCTTGGTTGTTTCATAATGGTATTACCTTTTGTTATTGATTCAATGTATATTGCCAAACTCTGTTGACCTCGTTTAGAATAATACTCTACTTTGGACTTGTTTAACTGATGCAAGTTACAGTTTTTAGATATGTTAATGGAAGACTGGCATAATTTTAGCCTCTATATGTTTGTAATAGGTAATTGATAAGGATTATGCTGTCAAGTATCTTCCACACAAAAAGCAGACCATCACGCTTTGCCATCCTAGCATTAGCAAGAAATGGTCCGCCAGTTTCAAGGTCAACACAGCTGGTACATGCATCCTTTCTGTGGGCTCATCAGACTTTGTTTGTGACAATGGGTTGCAAGGAGGTGATATTTTTACATTCGAAATATTGAAGACTCGAAGAGCCAGATGAGGACCACAATGACAGTTCATCTGCTTAAAAGATACTACTGTCCACCAGGTAGTACACTTCACACTTGTTTCTTTGAAGATGAAATTTAAGACTTGAAACTTTTCTGCAGGGCTTATGTCTTCTGAAAGTTCTGCATATGGAGATACCGAACCTCAATATGTAGTCTCTCAAAGAACCCATCTATATGATCAAAAGGATGAAAATAGTATAAAAGGTCAAAGCCATTCAGTCTGAAACCCCAATTTTTGTGTTTGTCAAGGTGGGAACTTCAGGGTGGTGAGTTCATGCAACTTTTTTCAACAGTTTTGGAACAATTAAAGCAATTAGTTCTTAAAAATGAAGTAAATTATGAATATGGATCTATCTGATTGCAAAAGTAAGTATTAACCTCGATTCATTCATTTGAATGTTTTGACCATCTATGTAACATTTTCCATGCACATCACAACTAGAACATCCAAAAAAACTGAGCTGTGAAGTATCTCCCACATGAAGAGCAATGATCGACGCTTCAACGGTGCAAGAAGGGCGATGCTGAAACTAGTGAGAGCGAAGCTAAACTCATGATTGGCAGCGATGGCCTGTATCAGCTTGTTGGATGCGAATCAGTTCATCAGAGACAACATGGTGCGACAGGGTGACATCTGCATATTTTAGCTGCTGATCGAAGAACGAGGAGTTGCTCACCATGTATGTCCATGTCATCCGTGATCCTGCAAAGAAAATAAAGCGTAGCCAATCAGAATGGGCATTAACCCAGTTCTGTAGTAATGCTGTGATGGAAATTGTCATGCGTGTGGATGTTTCTCTCCCATGCAAACTTTGGCAAGGAACTTTTTGCCTGAACCTGTTCTTTCCGTTAACTTGTGCTAAGACTTTTTTTTAGTCACTCCCAGTGCATGCTGCCACTACAAGATTTCCTGAGTGATCTTTTTTGCGAATGGGCAACGGTTACTGGCATTCTTTATAATTTGTAGAAATAGCCAAGGGTTTTCTAGTCGAATTTAAATACTGTTGGTTGCTGATCCTTTGTGTTCACCCTTTGGGATGTGTAGATTAGACTACGAAACTCTCTATTAGGAAAAATTGTGAAGAAAAATAACAACGGTAAGACATTTGAAAAAAAAAGTCGGGGAAAATTGAAGTATCTTTTTGTGTGCTTGCTATTGATTTGCATCATTGCACAGATTTTATATGCAATCTATTCTGGTAAGTAAAAGCTAGAGGATAGGAAGTATGCTTTATGACATTTGTAGAACCCATAAATACAAGGGGTTCTTTTACGGTGTTTGAGAAGTTACCAATATGGGTTACAGATGAAGGAATTGTATTGATTCGATATGCATTTTTATTCAATGCTTAGGTGGTGATTTTATTAGTTTTGTTGAAAGTTAAAACAAGGTCATCACATGTTTGAAGTCTATGGCAGAAACCCTGCTGGCTGATTCTTATCTGATAAGGCCTGGCTGATTCTCATCTGGTCAGAGTTGTCATGCCTTACACTGCTCACTCAATTGGCAGCCAGAGATGCTGGAGAATCTCCCCAATGATACCTCTGAAATTTACACCACAATTCTAGGATTGTTTCAGAGTTGTTTGCAGAGAAAGGGTCGTTTATATTCCAGGTCCATGGAAGAAAACCCTTCCTGATTAGCCTGGCTGATTTGATCTGTGAGTGACTGGTCATGCTTTGTTCCATTCAATCGATTTCACTTTCACAGATGCTGTAAAAATCTCCAAAAGGATACTGAAGCAGTGCAATGACATTGTCTTTATACTCTGGATAGAAAGAGCTGAGTTTCAGTTTAGGTCTATTCCTCTCTCTCCCCTGTCACTACTCACTAGTGACTCTTTTGTGTTAAGTGTGGTCACATGTAATTTGGCCGCCTCTTTTTCCTAGACCTTTGCACTCTGCCACTCTTGAAACCATTGGTTTGGAGTTTCGAGTTGTGATGACTGGTATCTTTTAGAGAAAACAAAATCGTGTAAATTCACTTTGTTTTCTTGGTCTCTTTCATTGTTTCTAGCTTTCTGCAATTCATGTATTGGTCACTTCTGGTGGGTAACTGTGTAACCTCTGGGTTCCTTCTTGTTTATGAGATTAATGCAATGCCAAAAACCATTCCTATTTTTCTTTGGTGTTGTGAATTTTTACGCATGAAAACTCCAAGAGCCTGTTATATCTTGTTGTGGTCTCTTTCATTGGGGGTGTTTAGTTCCTGAAAAAGGTGAAAAGCGAAGTGAAAAAATCACATGGGACACTGTAGCGCACTGTAGCACTTTTCGTTTGTTTGTGGTAAACATTGTCCTACCATGACCTAACTAGGCTCAGAAGATTCGTCTCGTCGTGTACATCAAAACCATGCAACTAGTTTTTTATTTACCCACGTTTAATATTCCATGCATGAGGAGAGAGATTTTACGTGATAGGTGAATAGTGAAGTTTGGAGAGAGAATTTTTAGAAGTTTGGTGATGTGACTAGGAACTACACAGGGCCATTGTTTTTTTCAGTTTAGTTGTTGACTGTTGCACAAGATAAAGAAAACGAATTTCTACATAATTATTTGGTATCGGTATTCTCCTTTTCTTACTGAAAGAAGGAACTGGCGCTAGCATTTGTCAGTAGATTCCTTGCAGCTTTTGATTCTCACTAGTCTAGAACTCTAGATTCCCAGTAAAAGTAATCATGCCATGCTTTTTCCTGCATCTATTTTCAGTGAAGCTATGATTACCAACGTTGGTCAATGTGCTAAAGAGTGAAGGCCCAGCTTGATCCACAGGAACGCAGCAGGTACAGGATCTACACGTGTGCAGGCATTGTGGTTTTGGCTCATTTCAAGTGGTGCCTTGCCTTATATCTACGCCTTGTTTGGCCATCTGGTGTTGAGGCTGCTTCTCTGCAGAGCATCAACGGCCTGTAGAGCTTCTTGCCAAGGTTAGTGGCCTCTTCATCTTTTCTGGATCTTGATCACACAATCAGAATTGCCTGAAAAATATACACGAATTTTGTGTGGGAGCTTGCAAGACAGTGGGCTCACAAAGATTTGATTTTGCTTCTAGAACAGAGCTTACATTGCCCTACAAACTGTTTTTCCTTTAGAGTTCTTGTTCAGTCATCATGATGTTTGTTTATCTTTCCCTTTTTGGGGACAAAATAGCAGCACAGGGACCAGTATCACTAGATCCTAAAAATACCTGGTGTTCTACATACATGTGAAACCATCATGCCAAATTTGCAACATGCTATGCTTGCCTATCGTTTATGTTATTATGTACATTTCAGGAAAATGACTAACACTCTTAGGGTTATTTTCTTTCATACTTGCCTAGTTTGGGTGTGGATGAGTGAATGCTTGGATTAGTAGGTTTAAAGTTCCCCTTATAGCTTCATCTCAAATTACATGGTAGGAGAGGTGTTAAGATAGACAGATTTCGCGCAGTATGCAAGGAGTGCATTGCACACCATTATTGGCATCATATGGATGACCGGAAGCGTTTCGTCAAGTTTATGATGGATGATTTCAAAAATGGAGTGGTAAGAGCTTCTCAATGACACCATCCTTGTTATCCTCTGTACAATTTATGAATCCAAATGTAAACAATTTATCCTCTAATCATGTGTGCTCCAAGCTCCCTTGAGACTAATGATTTTGAATAGGGGATCTCATTTTCGAAACACTTCAGTAGACAAAAGAGAAGTTAACATTTATTCTCATCGGTTTCCATCTGTGATCCATCTTTAACTAGGAAAGTGCCAAAGCAGAGAAATTCTCCCTTCACCTTCATAAGGCTAGCAAAAAAAGTGGGAGCCTCCATTACGCAATAGGTGTCTTGTTACATAAAAGACCTAATTTGCTAACTCATGCAGACCATACCGGAAAAGTTTGTGGCCAATATCAGAGGGCATATATCTGAAGAAGTCAAATTAGAGGCGCCGGATGGTAGAACATATACTGTTCAGGTTGCCAAGGAACAGAATAAGTTGGTCCTTCGGTCTGGATGGGCAGATTTTGCCAGTGCTTATGAACTTAAACTAGGTGACTTGTTAGTGTTCAGAAACAGTGAGAACTCCCGCTTCAAAGTCCGAATCTTCGATCCAAGCGGTTGTGAGAAAGAGCTGTCCTGTGTGCTGATGGATGATGCTCCTTGTGTGCAAGAAAAGAGAGTTTCTCACGGTAATCATACGCAGCCGCCAACAGGCAAAAGGATGGAAACTAGTAGCCCAAGCGGCAGTAGAAAAACTTCGAAGATGAGCCCAACAGACTCTCCTTCACAGAAAAAAGTAAGAATTTGGCGTGTTTATCTTACACTTTCAGCACTTCCTGCAGTCTTTTTTTACTAAATTTATCTTGGTTGACATTGTGTAGGTGAACATGTCCCAGCTTCAGAAGGCATTCAGGAGCCCATGAATTCAGGTGGCGTCCAGAATCCTACCAAGTCTTGCATTGTCTTACCAACAGGATACAGTATGACAAGTGAGCAAAAAGCTAAAATTAAAGCACTTAAGCAGAAAATTCGACCCACAATTCCTTTGTACATCACGGCCATGCACAGGAAAAGCGTGGCTTCTGGAATTCTGGTCAGTAGGTGTTCATTTACGATATGCTTGACTTTATGAATCATGTTTGAGCGTTGAGCCTTAACCTACACTAATAAAATCCTGTAGATAATATAGTTCTAAATCATTTGTAATAGGCCATCTCCAAGAATTATGCCATGAAACACCTTTCAAGCGAAAATGGGACCATCCAGCTTTCTCAGCTTGATGGTAGCAAGACTTGGGCCATCAATTTGGACATAACCACTGATGAACGCTATACTGTTTCTAAAGGCTGGATGGACTTCATTCGCGACAATAAGTTGCGAGAAGGTGATATCTGCATTTTTCAACCATCAAAGAGAAACAATGGAGTAGCATTGATATTTCATCCTCTTGAAGAAAGCCACCACTCGCAGCCAACAGGTTATCTATGTTGCATTTGGATTTTGGAGCATCCTTCAGAATTTAGATTTAGTTCTGTGGAGCATGCGCTGAATTTGACAACCATATTTGTGATCGGTTGGGCTTTTCTGTAGGATATGTTCCTTCAGCTAAGAGCCATGGCCATGGAGTTCCTAAGCCTCTATACATGTTTTCGCGACGCACGACTCTAAATGATGTGCAGAATAGTAAAGTAGAAGAGAAAGCTCAAGCAATTCAGTCGGAGATCCCAGTTTATGTGATCGTCATGCATAGTAGCAATGTTAACAAGAGTCTGTGCGTTCTGGTGAGTCACCATTTCTCTTGTGCAATGTTTGAAGTAATATAAAAGAAAAAGGGGCGATCCATTTTCTGAAAGTTTGTTCCCTAGTGAGTCGGGCAACATGTTAATTTTTTTTTGTGACTGAAATTGAAGAGCAGGAAAGGACCCTCTGATCAGTTCGCTGCAAACCTGTTTCTTTGCTTGTATTATCGCTTAATTCTTTTGCATTTTCCAGATGCAATCAGGAATTCAGTCCGGAGTACGCAAGAGAGTATCTTCCACGTGAGAACCAGACCATGAGGCTTCGGCTGTCGGGTCCCAGCAAGGATGATACATGGGAGGCTGTATTCCGGGTCAAGAACAGGAGGCATACCCTTGGTCGAGGCTGGAGGCAATTTGTGGATGATAACAAACTGAAAATAGGCGACATCTGCCTCTTCGAGCTGATGACAAACACCAAGAAGCTGACGATGAACGTCCACATTATCCGAAAGAGATCGTTGTAGTTGTTGATCTGCATCAGAGCTGTTCGTGCTGAACTGCTGATACATTTGTGAAAATGGCAGCCCGGTTGTGTTGGAAATGCTCATTCACTGTGGCTACCTTGTCTATACCATCCATCCTGACTACTCATGAGAGATCACTGGATCGGAGTTCAATTCTTTATACAACCTCCAGCATGAAACTCTGAATGTGATGAAGTTTGAATAATCTTATTTTGCCTCCAACATGTTGCTTGTTTATGCAAGTTTATTTTCATGAATGGCATATACAGTCAACAATACAAGTCCGTAGCGTTTGCGTATGCATACGTCAAAAGTCGATGCTTGAATCGGAAGTCAGCAGCGTGTGTTGTTTCAGAAACGGGGAGGTAGTGATAAATAAAGTGTACAATGATGCAGAAGTAATTTCAGTGACGAATTTATTCTTCCAAATTACTTTTGTACACCTCAAGTCCTAGAATTGTTTAGTTTTGTTGAAAGCAGATACAAAATCATCTTACTATTACTAATTGGAGGCTCCTTTTGAAGGCTCCACGTTAATCCTCACGAGACGCACTAGAAAAAAAGATAAATAGTAGAAAATCCCACAAAAATCAGAAACATCCGACCCTCGATTTGGTAGGCATCAATCATGATAGCCACAAGATATATTCTCTATTTAAAAAATTTACCCACATTTGCCATTAAAAAGTAGAATAAAATAACCCCCTAAAATTATATAAAAATTACCCACCTATGCCATTAAAAAAATAATACCCACGTAATTATTTTTTAGGAAAATATATCCTCCCTTCGGTGACTCCTCACGTCTCTTGTCCATGCCGTTTAGCCCTATCGCCGCCACCTGTGGTCGATCAGCCCTAGCCAGAAAAGAAAAACGGATCTCCTATTCCGGTTGCATCAATTCTAGAAGTGCATGCACCGACCGGATCATTGGTGCCTAGCTGATTTTGATCCCCTTTGGCGATGGAACCTCAGGAGAAAATTGATGCCGCTGCTGCCACTTCACGTGGTGCCCAATGGACTTGCAACAAGTAAAAACGGATCTCTGAGTCTGCTTTGATCCCCTGAGAGAAGCAAGGCACGAGATTGTAAAGATACTATCATGATGGCAAGGTATGTGAAGTTTAGTTAGATTCCACTGCATATGCGTACATGGCTATTGGCTACATGCAACGTAGATATCCTAAGAAAATAGTTGTGCTCAAACAGAGCTCTCTGCAACCTTAGAATAACTACTTTCTTGGATTGCCAGGAAACAACCTAGCTTATAATTTATAATGGATCTGATCTCTGATCATTTTTCTGCTGCACATGAAAAAGAAACATAACTCCAGATAGCATATTAATTTGTTAGGATTTTCAGGGCTGATTTCAGTTAGGCCTAATCAAAGAATTCCTAGCTAGAAATTGCATCGCCTTCATCGGTCGCACCAGTTATTGGCAGCCCCTCATAGCATTATTAAGTTTGCACTTGGAGTACTTGCTGTCCTTTCGTTGCCCAAGAGATCTCTAGGTTCCTGATGTCACCTAGGGTACCATATCATTATCAACAAGCTTATCATGTGGTGGAGCCCGAATGCGACAAAGTCATGGAGGTCTGTGTCATCAATAACCATGTTGGCAATTGGCATAGATGAGCTTGAGTACCCTGTGACCGCAAAGCTGCAAGTAAATTACTCTCGCTCATGTGTCCTGCCTGCTCCGATCCTGCACCACCTCTATCTAGCAGCATAGCAATACTGCATTGCAGGAGGAGTTCTTCAGCATACGAGGGAAAGCATAGGTTGTCCACCACGACAGGCAGCCGGCCGGTGAAAAAGACTTGCACAAACTTACATGACTCCATCCAGGTTAGAGTTGTTTAATTCTGATGCGAAAAATCTTTTTAGCACCAATTAGACTATAGCGACGTGCATGCAAATTAGACCATGTACGTAAAGAAAAGATTCACGGGTAATCCCAACATATTTTTCTGTGTTTGTTTGGGTACCTAGCGTCACTTCAAAGTTTAAACATAATTTTTTTAGTGCTTATTTCCATCAATGAAGAAACAATGGGGGTGTTCACTTCCTGAAAAGAGGGGGTGAAAGTTTGGTGAACATGTCACATCGAACACTGTAGCGCACTGTAGCACTTAGAGGTTCCTTTAAAGGTTCCACATTAATAATCATAGATGCTCTAGGGGAAAAAGATAAATTCTAACAAAAATTGGAAACATGCTATCAATCTGGCAATATCTAAGAATCATAAAAAAACATAAAGATAGTCTAAAGTAACTCCTAACAAATCTAATATGAATTACCCATCTCTACCATTTTGCAAAATAAACTAAGGTCACATTCTAAACGATGTCATTATAAAAATAACTGAAACAACCTCATAATTTTGCATCTAAATTAACCGCATATGACATTATTAGAAATAACATAAAGTAAACCCCTAAATTTTAATCTAGAATACCTATATATTCATTCTTAAAATATACCAATATATAATTAAAAATTACCTATTTATATTATTGTTATAGAAACTACTAACTTAATTTATTTATGCATGGTGTGTATCACAAGGTGCACATATGTATGGAGGAAGCCATTAGACTAGCGATTTTCATGTTAAATACATAGCCCAAACTAAGTTTGATTAAACTTAAACACATAACAAAAGGTACTATGTAAAGTGCAAAACCGCTATGAATGTGAACGGAAAATCATATATAGTAATTACTAACTAAAGTTGGATAAAGATAAATAGGTATCTATAAATATTGTACGTGTTAGAATATTTACCAAATTACAATTGGATTAAGATAAATACGTATCTATAAATATTGTGTTAGAATATTTACCAAATGGGATAGATCGCAGGGTAAACAATATTGATTATTAGCCACGACCTCTAATTTTTTAAAAAGTTCTGATAAAATCTCTCAAAATTATTAGCCCGTGCGGGAGCACGGGTCGATGGACTAGTATTTGATAATTTGACGTGTATGCTATGAGCCTATGACTGGCTGTGACCTGACATTTTTATCACTCAATTAGAGTATTTGCACACAGATATGCTGGAAAATCTTGAAATTTCAAAGAGGGAACATGGGTTGAAATTCTTAAAATCGAACAAAATTGAACTAAAAACTGGTAAAATTCTCGGGGGCGGCAAATCACCTCTTACAAACGTGCTGCTGTTGTTGTTGGGTATCGAAGCCTTGGGATCCTCCTAACCCGTGGCCGGCCTGCTGCGTAGCACAGCCCCTTATGGGCCGGAGGACTGCAAGTGAGCATATCCCTGTGGGCCGGGCTCCCATCCGTGGCAATAACGGCTCGCCGCCGCCCGCCGGTGACGGATGGCAGGAGGGGCGGCGGACGCAGCTGCCGGAGAGAAGGGAGAGGCGCGCGGCGATCCGGCGAGCCCTCGCCCAGGTTAACCTAGGCCCTGTTTAGTTCCAAAATTCCACTCCCAAATTTACTATGTAAAAAGAAGATTCTCTGTCACAACAAAGTGTCATAACATGCATGGAGTACTAAATGTAGATGAAATCAAAAATTAATTGCACAGTTTTGTTGTGCTCTGCGAGAAGAACATTTTGAGCCTAATTAATCAATTTTAGACAATTTTTCACAAATACAAACGAAATGCTACAATGACGCAATGATTACGAAGTGACATCATACTCCCAAATTCACCCTCCCAAATTCAACATCTAAACACCACCCTACTCTCCCTACGCCCTAGCAGCTTGCGGTCGATGCCAGCCAAAACCAGAAAGCCCTCCCTGATGAAGCCTAGCAATGGCAGAAAACCCTGGGCCAGAGAGAGAGAGGCGTTGCGAGATCTTCCCAAGGATGCTGCAGCAGTGCAGTGCCGGCGAATGCCTTCACTGGATGATCGAACAAGGGGCACTATAACAAATACCACCTTTTGTGACGAATCCCTGATGACTTTTGACTTATTCGTCGTTATAATATTTGGTTTTGTGACGTTTTATATCATACAACGTAACTTAGTGACAAAAATGAGATGTTCGTCACTAAGAGTAACTAAGAATCATCACAAACTCTGATAAAGCCAAAATCGTGATGAATTTTGTTTTGTCAATAAGTAAAATTATTAAACGTCATAAATTTTCAAAAGAATAATGTACAATCCCATTTTCTTAAAATGATTCAAACTTTTTATGGCAAGCTTATGGATCAAAATTATATTTACACATCAGTTTGTAGAATTTTCCGACCAAATTTAGATATTATTTCAATTATTCTATGATAATTTTGAGATAGGAATTTGCATTGTCTATAGATGAAAATTGTTTTTTCATCTCTCTAGAATTTAAATTTAAACTTAATTTAAATTCGCGTTTGAATTGCTTTCTTTTGAGCTCTAGAAAAGTTGTTTTGGTCCAAGTTCACTATTGCTCCTCGAACTCCCTCTCTCGGCCCAATCTTTCCCCTCCATCTTTCTCTTCCCGAGCGGCCCAACTCCCTTCGCCCCGGCCCAGTTCCTCCGCTCGGCCCAACTCTCCGCTCGGCCCAGCTCCCTCCCCCGAGCGGCCAGCTTCCTCCGTGCGGCCCAGCTCCCTCCACGGCCCAGCTCCCCGTGCGGCCCAGTTCCCCCGCGGCCCAGCTCCCTCCGCAGCCCAGCTCCCTGCGCGTGGCCCAGTTCTCCTAGGGTCAAATGAACACGTTTGACCAGGGTCAAATGATGTTTGACCAAGATTTGAACGGAAATTTGCATTGAAACTCGAAAATCGGCCAATACAAAAGTTTCTTAGAATTAAAAGTTCTACAATTTTAATGTTGAAAGATTTTTTATTTGAGTTCTATATTTAGAAGAAAAATTGAGTTTCCTTAGAACTTCTCTAAATGATTTTGAATTTGAATTTCAAACTAGAGTTTTTATATAACAATTGCTAATTTAACTTCACATTTCATAATATTATAGTGAAACCAAGGTTGTGTCCAAGTTTGAGGTGTATACAAGTTCAATTATGTTATTAGTTGTTCAAATCTCAAAGTTTGATTTCAATTGTAGGAAACTATATGAGAGTTGTGTCAATTTGTGAACAATGTTTACTACTTTTTCATGGAACCTAATAAAAATTTTATGTCGAATGTAAACATCCATAAAATGATTCCATGTCAATTTTCAGAATTTTTGGAGTAATTTTTGGTATTATTATCATTATTTTATAATAAGATGACTAGTAGAAGTTTGAATTTTTCCTATAAGTCAATTGAATTTTTTGTCAATATCCCATACGTGGGATAGAATGGACCATCGGCGCCTAAATATAAAATTTTATAATTTTTTGAATCTTATTAGAGGTACATATAGGTCAATTTCGAATTACTTTTGGTAAACACGCAGAAATTCATTTAAATGGTAGAAAATAGCAAATCTACTTGAAAATTCTTGAAACTCCTACATGACAACTTATATGTTGTTTGTTAAGTGTGGAAAATATATTGGTTAATTTAAGATAGTTATTTTTATGTGCTACTTCATAATGGTTGAATAAAATAAAAAAGAAAACGAAAAACGTTAAGGAGAGAAGAAATACACCAAGGTCCATTTGGGCCGAAAAGACCCAGTTGTTTTCAGCCGTCCATTGTCAATCCGACGGTTCCGATCGCATTGATATGATATATAACCTACGAAAGGTTTCCTCCTCCCGCACACTTCTCTTCTCTCGCCGCACACTGCCCTCTGCCGCCGCCTCCCTCCTGACCTCCACCGCTCTCTCCCACCGCCGCCCCTCCCTCTTCCTCCCCTCCCCTTCTCATGGCTGCTTCCACGCTCCCCTCCCCTCCTACTCAGATCCACACTGCCACTGCTCCCCTCCCCCTCAGATCCACGCATGACCGGTAGGGCCCCTATCGGCACGAAGGTGGAGCGCCATCGATCCCCATGGTGACCCCCGCCGGTCTCCACGCCCTCGGCCGGCGTCCCAGCCATCAGCCCGCTCAGCGCCGGCAACGACGACGAAACTGGCGGCAGCGGCAGACGTGGCGGCGCTCTTCTCCGCGGCGGGCACGGTGGCCGCGGGTGCCCAGCCCCAGATCCGGTCGGGGGCTCGCGGCTTCCCTCGCGCCGCGGTGTTTGCCTCGCCGCTGTCCGCATGTTCCGACTGGAGCCCGTGGGGGAGACGTCGTCACGCGCGCGACAACTCACCCAACAGCATCCAGGTCTGTCCCCCGCCGTCCTTGTTCGATCTCAGACTCAACAAAACCATCTGGTACAAGCGTAATCAGTAGTGGATCTTCACGACCATTCTATTTCGGTTTACTCTCTGTACAGGCTTGGTGCTACGTCAGGAAATAGCTCTGCATGAATGGTCTGAAATAATGACAAACTTTGTTTTTAGCAAGAAGAGAAGATTTCATGTAGTTACCTTGTTTTCATGTAGTATGTTACTACCTGCCTTGTTCTGAACCCGAAAGAAGCCACTGGCTTTCTCTAAATTTAAAATATGTTAGTTCTTTTGAACCTAAGAGAAGTTTTTTAAGCATTGTGAATCAACAGAAGAGCATGCCTATTTTTTATCTAAATAATGATACTGTGCAAATATGTCGGTGAATCACATGGCATGTATAAGTTACTGCATGCATTGGGTAGCTGTGTTCTAGGATGTTTGCAGTTAACTAGAAAAGTTGTGTAGCACTCTACCTTAACTAGAAATGATGTCTGTAAATATTCAGATGATAAAAGTAATACTGGCAAGGTCGATATCTGTTTATTTCACTCTGTAGCATGCTATATCGAGTAATAATCTTGTCATGCTAATATAGGTGTGAATGTGTGATTGTTAACTCGAGTAGACTTAACTAGTGATCCTACTGAACAATCCAGGGTAAGGTATATCTAACTATGTGAGTTTCGCAGAAATGGTAGCCTCGAGAATTTGTTACGGTTGATCTGTATTTCATTTTACCTCGATTGTAGATTATATGCTCCTTTCAGTTATCGATTCAGGGGTTTGTACTGTCTTATGCAACATCTGCTACAATGCTGATAGATGGGATTTACTCTCAAAATACGTGGACATTGTTAAGGCTGGCGTCAAACTGCATCGTACTGCATTTGACATTTGGATGGAGTTTGCCGCCAAAGTTGGTAAGCAGTTTGATTCTTTTATGGACCTCAGCCAACTCTGACAGCCGCCCTAAGGCTAATTATTAGTCAGCCGTGTTGGAGGTTCATTGCCACTGTGGACCTTCGCCAAATGGTTAGGGATAGACTGAACATGTATCATTGCTCGTTTCCAATGGCATGGTTCAGTCTTGAGACAGATACCTTGCCAGCATGATAAATTCAGGAGGATTTGTTTCTTTTTCAAATCTAATGGTTTTGATTTTGAAATGGTAGTCATGTCCATAGGCTTGTAATTTAGCACCTTTACCCATCTGTAGATGATAATTACATACATGATCTCGGTAATTTGTTTTAGATTGTTTCCTTTGCTTCAGATTTCTGATATGACTTGCTATGAATTGTCTTGTTGCAGGGGTCTCTGCTTGATAAGAAGCCAGAAAATGCCGCTGCCATGATTAAACTCCTTTACAAGGTTTGGCACAGAATTTTTATTACCATTAGACATGTGCTCTGAGTGTCCTGCTGCATCGCTGTTGGCTGTGCTACTTGAGTATTTCCCACCCATGCTATCTTTGGAATTCCCGATGTTAATATATTATCCACAAATCATACGGATATGCTTGCTAAAATAATTTTGCAGGCAACTATTTACATAGAAAAACCTTGAAATGGCATTTATTCTCTTCCAATGTTTATTCTCTTCTGTGGCATTTCTCATGTGGAGGTACTTTATCGTGAATGAGATGACACTCCAGTAGTCCAATGTTGTACTCGTATTATTTCCTGGCTGTTTATTCTCTTCCGTGGCATTTCTCATGTGGAGGTACTTAGAGGCATTTCTCAATGTTGTACTCCAGTAGTCCAATGTATATTCAAGATTGGTTCTTAGATGGTAGTACTAGTAGTTTCAGATATTATCAATATTGCTTCCCTATTTTACTTAGTCTCTATAATGAAATTTGGTGCATTGTAGACTATTTTCCCTTGACTAGGATACAACATTGTTCCTGCTATCCAGTTTAAGGAGATGCTGACATTTCTTATATCCTGTTTGGCAGGTGAGCAATGGATTTCTACAAGCACTCTCACTTTAGCGTCAACCTGCTGGACAAGAAATCCAGTGAGCTGCTGTCAACATCTCCTAACTCAAGGTAGCATCCTCAATAACTTATTAAAGTGTTACATTCTTTTCTAATTTTATTTACGTTACACGTAGTGTGCGCACTGCTCATATGCAATACTAAGAAATCACCAAGTGACCAACTACACTATATAATTGTAGAAACATATCCAAACAGATAGAATCATCAAGTTGCTGATAGAATCATCAAGTTACTGACCAACTTTCATTAAGGTAGTGTAGTTGATGATTCTATACTTTCACTGCTTGCTATATTTATGAAATTAAGGCAGTTCTGGGAAGTGGTGCTAGGCAGCATCACAAAGTTTAGTTGATGTTTCAAAATTAATTGCTTCCTCACTTCCTATTGCTGTTTTGGCTGCAGGTTGCTGCTTTCGAACATGGTTGCTGGTGGAGTGCTTCCAGAGAATGTTTTGAATGATTCTGTTATGTTCATGGAGAAGTTCTGGTTATGAATGGTTTTGTTATGTTCTGGTTATGGAATATGCACGGAATGTATGATAAATTTATGGTATATGGGCTGAATGTTCTGTGTATGATAATTTGTTTCCCTGTGAAATATGTTCTGGTTTATGGGCTGAATGTATTGGCTGTGTTGGTTTCTGGGCTTGAATTGGTATATGGGCTGTACTGATATGAGTTTTGAAAAAAAATCTGTATCAAATGCTATGATCGGCCCATGTTGGCCCATGCCGAAAATAGGGCTGTAGAAATATTTGGGCCCAAATTGTAGTGGGCTTTGTGAAAAACAAAATAATGGGCTTAGAAAATAATTTTTGCCATAAAATAAAAAGGCCTTACAACTGGGCTTGGCCCATAAATGGCTGCTCATTGCATGGGCCGTCTTGGGTCATAGAATGTTTTGTGACGAACTAAACGTCACAATGCTGCTGCCACGTCACTGCCATGTCATTCGCACTCAAGGTTTAGTGACGTTTCTTTGTGTCTTTAACGTTGAAAAGCCGGTGTCATAATCTAATGACGACATAAGAATCGTCACAAAGTTTATGATGAAAAAATGCATAAACGTCATTGAATACCTTTTACTACGGGGCTTCAGCGACGAACGTATAAACGTCACGCGAATGTCACAGATTACAAAACATGACGTAATTTACACTTTGTATGACATAAATGAAACGTTATAAATTCCCATATTTGTTGTAGTGGGGGGTGTTCACTTCCTTGAAAGGAGGGGTGAAAGTTTGGTGAAAATGTCACATCGGACACTGTAGCGTACTGTAGCACTTTTCGTTTGTTTGTGGTAAACATTGTCCTACCATGACCTAACTAGGCTCAAAAGATTCGTCTCGTCGTGTACTTTTTTTATTTACCTACGTCTAGTGCTTCATGCATGAGGAGAGAGATTTGATGTGATAGTGAAGTTTGGAGAGAGAAAGTTTGGGAGAATTTTTGAAAGTGAACACCGCCAAGATTTTCGCGGGAAGATTATCGACGTCCCGCGAAAATCCTGGTAAGCTCATTTTGTTCCTGCGCCTTTTCATCGTTTCTTTTAATGTTAAGTATCTTCCCAGCCTGTTCTCTCACTCTTCACAATCTTACACATTCATCCATTAATCAAAAGCAATAAGACAGAACATTAAAGATGAAGAAGTTACCTTCAGTCTTTTGACATGTATATACTCCTAACTCCTCCATCCACCTTCGATACGCATATTAAGTGAGCAGCATAGAGATCAAAAGAAAATTAATCTCTCATAGTGTGCAAAAGCTGATTGGCCTGGAGAATGCATGCATTTAATAGGCTACGAGTACCAAAGCCCAATCCAAGGCGGAACAGACTCCAATAATAAATTTACATATTAATTTTGGACTTTTTTCCCTGATAAGTATATCAAACTTGGACAGAGGAATTAGTTTTAAAGATACAGAAGAACTATAGCGAACTATTGCCCCACTCTCAAGGGTATTTTGGTCAGTACAGGTGCTATGGTCAAAAGTAAGAATTAATGTAAATGTGTCTGTACTTTTATGGCTACGTGTCCCAATGCATAGTATCGTCATATTGTTTTCACCTACGTAGCACTTATGCCACGGCTCAGAAATAATTGAAAATAACATTTTGATTTATGTTTACGTAGGAAAACTCATCTTTGTTCATGGAAATGTAAATAGGACCCACAAATACAATATACATGTTGTCTGGCTGATGTCAGATGGCCTGCCCTATATCTATGCCAGTGCTAGCTTGTACTACATCTGCAGCATTGAGGCTCCTCCTGATCGAAGCTTTAGCTCTCGGTGGAGCTGGTTGGAAAAAACCCCAAAGGTAAGAAGCCTGTTGTCTTTCTAGATAATCGTTAGACCACATGCCATGAGGATTGTTTTGCATTCGTGCACATCTAGAGGTGCATACTTTGCTTCTTGTTCTTTTTCTCGATCTTTTGCTTCCTGTTCTCTTGGTTCATGATTCTTGGGAGTTGGGAATCTGTATGCATTCTTCCCTGAGAAGGCACCAGAGTTCTTGTTCTTTGGGATACTTTTGATTGTTGGGCTCCCTATTTTGATCTTTTTTATCTGGAAATGACGAGTTTTCTCTGCAAGGTTGGAAGATCACTTGCAGAGCCTAGAAATTTTCTGAATGGTCTTATGCTCTTTTTGTAACTTACTAATAGGTGCTTGCATTACCCTACGAATTGCAGTGGTTCTGTAAAGTCTGATCCGCTTCTTCCTTGTTCTTTTTTGCCCCTACTCTATAATCACTAAGAAACCCTAAATAGGGCTGATACTCAGTGCTCAGAAGAGTTGCCCTTTCTAGTCCAACAAATATTTGCCTACCTACCATTAGTCCATTATAGATGACCATCAGTTTATGGTCATAGGATGTGAAGTTTATGGTCATGACCTCATCTGAAATCCGGTTTTCCGGTTTGCAGATGAGCTATAATATGTACATTCCTACGCAATTTGTTGAGGTATCTCTGTCAAGTTCTGTTTGTCCTGTGCAAAATACTTCTTAAGTTAGATCTCGTGTTTCCAAAAGCCCACTTCATGCCTTTCCTCGTATCTATAATGTGACTAGTACATCGTGTTTATGTGGATCTTTTGAGTTCACATCGTGTTTATGTGGATCTTTTGAGTTTTTCTCCTCCATTATCCTCTGCTAGTCTGCTACTTCAATAAATTGGCAAATATTGCTACTCAACTATTTTTTCCCTCTATCCCTCTATTTCATTAATCATGTTTCGTGGAGCAAGGTTGAGTTGTTAGTGGCAATAAAAAAAATTGAGATTTTTTGGGTTCCTGCTCGGGAAATTCTTTTAGGTTTCTTATATCTCTCATGTTTATCTAACTTCATCTCAATTATGGTAGGAGTTCTCATCGGATGAGTTCAACAAGATGCAAGGAGTGCACTGTATATCATTACTGGAACCACATGGATGATCAGGAAAAGAGTTTTCTCAATATTATGATTGGTGGTTATGTGGTGAGACCTTGTTATTTGCAAATACCGTGCGCCATGATATCTCTTCCGTAATTTCCTACATTTCTTTTCCCCAATTGTTATTGGTAAAAAAATACTGCTAGCATGTCTAAACAATTGAGTTTCTGCTGGTAGTGAGAACACATATTTTTTTGTTTTTCAGTATGAATGCCAACGCTGTCCTAGTTATAAAACAATATCTTGGGGTGTGAAGATGAACTTGTGATTACTACCTCTGTTGTGGTCATTGATTTCGTTTGTTTCACTTCAGAGTATAAGTTTTAATTACCAAAAAAAATCCCCAAATTCTTTCTCTAAAGTAATTAAACCAATATTACCATAAAATTTAAATTTATGTGCATTTTTCCTGCATGTATGGGTATTGTATTCACGTGGTTACTTTTTTTCTCTTGAACATGCAAGAGACATGCATATCTTTATATTACCAAAAACAAACAACCCACACTGTCCATTCAGTAGAACAGAGGGGTTGTGGTCCTGAATAAGTTACATGATCGCTGGTAAAAGATAGAACACGGCCCTAACCAGGCTAGTTAGACTAACCTCTCCACCCGACCTAGTCCTAGTTCCTGGAGTTTTTGGGCTCCAGCAAATTCCCATAGCTTTAGTTCCTTCATGAACAGACACCGTGCATTTTGAACCGATGGAAGAGCACCATCAAAGACACACATGTTTCTTCGTCTCCATAAGGCCCAAGCTCTCAGAATGAAAGCACTGTTGGAGCCCTTTCTTTGTGATGCATAAATCTGTTTGCAAGCTTTCCTCCACCAATCCGCAAAATTCTTCTCTTTTTCTCTTGAAACTGTTGGATTAATTGGGCCCTTGGCCCATTTCATTCTCAATTAATCAAAGAATTAAAGATCTACTAATAAATGCTAGGGATGTAAATCCCGGATTGGGAGTCAACAGGAATCTTAACTAACTTAAATGGTGGACCAAATGTGGACTGCTTGTGAAGTTGGTAAAAGGAGAAGGACGTGCCACACGCGCGCGCTCGCCTCGCCGTGGCCGAGTCGTGACCGTGCCGCTCAGCGTGTGCTGTGTGATGAACATTTTGCCACTAATGACAGTCATTAAGGTGTTGTTTGGTTTACGGTTTTGTAACACAATCTATTTACGGAGGTAAACTGATAACGTTAGATTATGTTTGGCTCGACGCTGGCGCAATCGGATTCCCGGTTAATCAGATACGGAGACGTGAAAATCTCCCGCAAACAGATACCGCTGTCTATCGAGCGTAATAAGATTTCACTGCTGGTTCTCAACGTCGTATCCGCTCGATTTGGAAAGGTCACTTCCTTCTACCGCACTCCACAGGTGACCGCCTTCCGTACGTATGTGTTGCCGCTGTCACTTTCGATCTTTCTTCCTTTTTTTCCGCATCATGATTCCATTACCGAAGCTAAACCAAACAAAACTTGTGATTGCTTACATTGTTTACGTTTACAGAGCTCTTCCATTCCCTTTACGTTACCGATAAACTTCCCCAACCAAACAGCACCTAAGTCATAGCCGTTACTGATATTATTCAGAGAATGTAACCGTTGGGCTGACCAGTAACTGACGGCATAATGGTCATTGCTGCCCTGCTGAACGCGTCCAGGTTCATCCTCTCCTTCTCCCTGAGCGCCTATAAGAAGAGGCCTTTGCTCCCAGGCGAGAGATACCCAAAAGCTCTTTCTCTTCTCTAGTACTCCTTTCAGGAGACCACTCTCTTCTCCCTGTTGTTTGCTGCTGCTCTCTCGCATTCCCAACATAAGCTTTGCGCGCACTCTGCTTGCGTGAATCCCAATGCAAGCTTTGCGCGCACTCTGCTTGCATGAGCAGTTGCCTCCGAACCCCGTCTGCCCTGAGATCCTGCTCGGGATAGGCAGGCGATAAGGTTTTTGGGGAGCGTACTCGTACATGCCTGCTCGCTGCTGTAAACGACTACTTCGTCTACTTCCCGGCGGCCATCTCCACCAACCCGGTGACCACAGGCTGTACGACTACGTCCTCTCCATCACGCGAACGACTACATCCCGGAGGCCGTTCGAGGGACTTCACTGCGTGGAACTCGACTCGGTCCTTAATTGTCGGTAAAGTAGTCACAATGACTGGTAACGGCGATTCCGGTGCCTCCGGTTCCGGTTCCGTCCCTGGGTACAAACTGAATCTTCACTGGTTATGCTTGCTGTTCATGTTTCTTTTGAGATTTAACCTGAACACTAGCACATGCCTTGCTCTCACTGGATCACTCACAATAGTCATGAATTTGTTAATAATTTCTGGAATTAAAATGTACCGAAAAATGCCTAGATTTCTAACAGAAACCACTCGCTCCAGCCCAACTGGAGCTAAAGAATACCGGAGCTAAATAATTTTGCTCTTTTTCTCTTGAAACCACTCGCTCCAGCCCAACCGGAGCTAAATAATACAGTGTGAATTGCCAAGTGAAGACACATGAAGTGATTGAGGATGTGCTGGACCGTTTCAGCTTCTTGATCACACAGCACACACTTCTCAGGGTGTGGGAGATTTCTTTTTGCCAATCTATCCGCCGTCCACGTGGTTACAGTAATTGATATTTTTATTTAACTAGGTTTGTTTAATACCTGCAAATAAAACGGACTGGATTATCCAATATCACGGTTCTGTTTTGGCGCTCTCTATTTATTTTACATGAGCTTTCTTTCTAACTTTTCTGTAAAACTCTAACTTGGTTATTGCTGCAGGCTGTACCCAAAAAATTCACAAACAACATCAAGGGGCAGATACCAGAAATTGTCAAGCTAGAAGTGTCAGATGGCAAATCATATGACATTCGGATTGCCAAAGAACATAATGAGTTAGTCTTCCAATCTGGTTGGGCGAAATTTGCCAGCTCTTATGAACTTGAACAGTGTGACATGTTGGTGTTCAGATACAGCGGGAACTCCCGCTTCAAAGTTCAAATCTTTGACCAAAGTGGTTGTGAGAAAGAGTTTTCATGTGTTGTGATGAACAGCAATCCCTCTGTCAAAGGAAGGTTAGTAAAAATATGCAGTTGTATCTCTAGTAATCTTTTGTGCTCCAGCAATAAAAAGTTAGTGTATTGACTTCTCATATTTTCTGTGGCTAATATAACGATGTAAACAGTAAAACAGAATGAATTGTATTATTTGCACATACTTGTCTGATTATTGATGCAATCATATTTAGACATTTATCATGGACTTTCATGAATCTATAGATGTAGTCTATGCACATGCACGTGTTTGGATTTGATTTTAAGTTTCCCTAACAAAACTTTATATCAAATAGCATTGTGAATGGCAGCTGTGGTCACCGGATGAGCATATGTTCACAAAATACGGTATGCAAAGACTGTGCTGCACATCATTATTGGCACCAGATGGACAGGAGGTGTTTTTTTTGTTGTTTTGCTAGATGATAACTTCAAAAACGGACTGGTAAAACCTAATTATACTATTCTTTTTCAACAAGAGATATCTTCTACTCATTTTCTTGTCATTTTTTTTGGAAAATGGATCTAGCTGTTTGATGATCATTAGTTGTAGTTTCAAAATAAATGAACTACCTCACAACACGCAGGTGAATAGCAGCAATTCTCTACTGAGAAGGCAAAACTGTATGTTCTTGGTTTTGTTTGTAGTGAACTTAGTAGCACAACCTGTAAAATAATATAAGAGAGATCACACCGGAGGAACTTTATTTGCTTGCTTTTGAAAATTATTAGGTTTTGAGCTGAGTCAATAACCCACAACGTTTTCCTCTATCACTAGGCTATATGCATGGTTTCTGGTTATTAGAAAGAAAAACTATGGGTACAAAGACGAACAAGTGGTATTCGAGGAAACAAAGAAGATGAAACATCCTTTTAGTGACTGTTAATTCTAATCCCTTTTCTTTCTTTTATTTGTCACAATGTTTATTATGTTCCTGAGAATAAAATAAAGTTGATCATAGTAGAGGTATGTATACTTATGCATGGTTTCTTGTTAGAAAGAAAAACTATGGGTACAAAGAGTCAAAGACGAACAAATGGTATTTGAGAGAAAAAAAGACGAACAAGTGGTTACTGATTGTCATCCTTTTAGTGACTGTAAATTCTAATCCCTTTTCTTTCTTTTGTTTTCACAATGTTTATTATGTTCCTGAGAATAAAATAAGCGTTGATCATAGCAGAGGTATACTGTTCCTGAGAAAAAAAACAGTTGATTTTATATGGCAAACTAGTTGTGTACAGCACTCTTTGTTTTGCCATAGGAAGTTTTTTCTTATGTAAACAAAAAAGTATCACTTGTTTATTCATTCAGATCATACCCAAAAAGTTTGCAAAGAATGTTGGAAGTCAGATATCTGAAAGAATCAAGCTGAAAGCGCCAGATGGTGAAACATATGACATTAAGGTGGCCAAAAAGCATGGTGAGCTGCTCCTTCAATCTGGATGGGCAGTATTTGCCAGTGCATATGAACTGGAGCAAGGTGATACCTTGGTGTTTGGATACAGTGGGGACTCCCATTTTGAAGTTCAAATATTCGATCCAAGTACTTGTGAGAAAGAGTTATCCTGTTTCCCTATTAACAGCTTTCCTTGTTCCCAGAAAGTATCACATCTCATGACAGTCATTTGCAATCACCAGGAAGTGAAAGGTTAGCAAAAAAGACTCTCTAGTTGTAGTTATACTCATCTTTTTGTCCCAGCAAGCAAAACATTTGTGAATTTTGTCATATTTTCTATATACGTCTTCCTTCTGTTATAAAAAACCAAAATTATTGATTTTTTAGTATAATTTGCTTTCCTACCTAACATTATTTTATCTTCCCATAAATCCTTTCCCACCAATGTTGCACTTCACTTCCAAGTGCTGTAGTGAGGTGTGAAGGTGAGCTTACAAAAGGATGCTATGAATTTGATTTAATTTCTCTTTTTTATTGCAACTTGGGGGATAGGCTCCCACCTGCTATTGCATTGACCAAAAAGTACCATTCACAAGCATCCACACATAGAATTAAACTCCGCATACCTAGTAGAGATTCATAAGAAGGGAAAAACCTGCAAACATAAAAGTTCCTCTACAATCCAAAACCTACAGTAAGTCTCTGACAATTATATATCAATTAATATAGTATGGGTTGCTTCAGGATAAACAAAGCTTGCTCTATATGCAAGGATTGCATTGCAAATCATTATTGGCACCACATGGGTGATCATGATAGGTGTTTCATCAAGGTTATGATTAGTTTGAATTTCAAGGAGAAACCGGTAAGATATTCTCTCTTGTGCTGTTCTTGTGAACCTGTATCTATATTTATAGTTTTTTATGGGGGAAATTCCAAACTTATCGCCACTTTGAACCATTTATTGCAAGTTTGACACTAGAAAATTGTTTTTTGTATTATTATTTTTTTGGTGGAGTCAAATTTTAGCTAGCAATTTGGTAGTGTTGATGCTGAATTTCAATGTTTGACAATAAATTTTCATTTTCACAAATAATGTTGGCTGTAACTAAATCATTAGACCATGCATGAATCATGACTGAATAACAAAATGTGTATATGTATGGAGGAGAAAACGTAGCTCTTGGTTTTCAAGTGTGATCGGCAGGTTAAGCCTTTCTTTTTTATTACGAAAGTGAATTATAAGCATGAGGATCAACTAGTAGTGACAAGTACCTCTTTGGTGGTTGGCCGGTTTCTTGTACTTTTTTCATTTAATTAGGTGTGCTCTGTTCTGAACTATGACACTACCATCATCTACAAAATTAGCTCTGCATAGTGCTCCTGATTTCACAAGAGAACTGTTCTTATGCGAAGAAAAGGTCTCATTTGGTTATGTTGCATACAGACAATACCAAAAAGGTTTGTGGACAATGTCGGAGGGCAGATCCCTGAAGAAGTCCAACTGGAAGTACCAAATGGTAAAATATATAATGTTAATGTTGCCAGGGAACAAAATGCTTTGGTCATGGGATCTGGATGGGCAAATTTTGCCAGTGCCTATGATCTTAAACTGGGGGACTTCTTGGTGTTCACTTATAGTGGGAAATCCAACTTCAAAGTCCGAATCTTTGATCCAAGTAATTGTGAGAAATATTTCTCCTGTGTTGTGATGGACATGGACAATACTTATGAGCATGGTAGGAGCATTTCTCATGATAATCATATGCAATCACCAACAATGTTTCATGTGCAATCACCAACGAGCAAAAGGTCGGCAGAACATTGCAATGACAGCTCTAACCACATGTGGAAAACTTCAAAGAAGAGTCCAACAGACTCTCCTTCACAGAAACCAAGTAAATAATCTAAGGGTTTAACTTTAATTTTGAGCACTGTTTACAGGACCTTCTGCTTTAACTTTTCGTGGTTAAATATGTAGTTGAAGATGCCAACATTAAGGAACCCTCGAATTCAGTTGGTTTACAGAAGTCTTGGTTAGTCTTTCCAATGGGCTGCAACATAACAAGTGAGCAAAAGACGAAAATCGATTCCCTTGAGCAGAAAATTAATCCTAAAATTCCATTGTACATCACAGCTATGGACATGACAAGTGTGTCTGGTGGATTTCTGGTTAGTTCTGAATTTATCCAGTGTAGTCAGTAGGATTCATATTCCATTGTTTTTTTTTCTGAAACAGTTTGGCTGATTTGACTTTAAAACTTTCAAAATTTGTTTAGGATCTTCTAGATTTGTGCATCCCTAGTCTTCAGTGTTTGTTTGTCATATAATGCAGTTCTTAAATCATTTATAACAGGCCATCTCTAAGGATTATGTTATCAAACACCTTATAGACAAAAATGGGAGCATCTTGGTTTCTCATCTTGATGGTAGCAAGACATGGGCAATCACTTTGGACATTAACACTGTTGGTTGGTATGCTCTTTCTACTGGCTGGTTAGACTTCATTCGCGACAATAGGTTGAGAGAAGGTGATATATGCATATTTGAACCATCAAATAGCACAAGAATCACATTGATATTTCATCCTCTTGAAAACTGCTGCAAAAAGGCACCAGGTTTGTATAGAGCATTTGGAGTACCTTTTTTTTAAGGGAACTGCTCCGGTCCTCTCTATTTAATTTCTTGCACAAATCCTAAAGCAGCCTACTAATTAATTAACCATTTTCTTAATTACTTTTCATCTGGGTCCTAAATGGGCCCGGCCCTACCCGTGCCTAGCCCATGCCCGCCCCATATGATCCATCCAGATCCGCATTCACCGTTCCGTTTATTCGGCACCGTTCCATCTAGCGTGATGCGCGAGGAGGTCCGCCGAGGACAGGGCGACATCGCTCAAAGACGGAGGCGACGGCGCTACCGATCTGGCCGGAACAGCGCGCTTCACGTCGGGAAGCCCATTCGTTCCATCCGTTCCCGCTAGTGGCGACGCTCGCCGGTGGCAGTGCTCGACGACAGCACCGAGCGAAACGATGAGAGCAGATCGCTCCACTACGTTGAGTCTACGGCTGATGCGGCTTCCAAGTGATTGCTAGACAAGTCGAGAGCTAATGGAATAAGTAATTGCTTGAAAACAAGCTGTTTTTGATTGGTATACTGAATTGAGAAGAGCATGCAATTGATTCATGAAACCTCCATCGAAGAATGTATTGAACAGGAGGACTTACTAACGCCAAATTAAACTCACTGATGAAATTGGACAGCAAGTGCAGATTCTAGGAGATGTATCTTCTTGTTAGTAATCTCACTCGGAGTAACATTTTTGTGAACTGATTTTTCCCCTGATCCTATGCACAACATGCAATTGTAAATACTACTTAGCTACTTGGTGGGCTGCCAGGACCATCAGTGAAAATACCTTCATTTGCTCTTCAAGGCAGAATAGTTGTGATATGAAACTACTTACCTTTTCCTGGTTACTGATTTACTCTTTGCTCACTCACTGCTG
>OAMR01000434.1:998039-1020543 GCA_900205405.1 Echinochloa crus-galli | reverse complement strand
TGCTATTGAACATTTTCAATGAATAGAGCTCCTATGTTTTACGGTGTGAACAATCGCTAATAATCAATCATAATCATTGTACTTTACTCGCAACAATATTTTCAAAAGTTTGTTTTTTTTTTGTGAAAGAGATGTAGATGTATGTCAACCGATGTAAATACATGCACACAAATTCTAATCTGATGAGCACCTCTGAGAGACTAGGCCGATAGATGTTAAGATTGATGAAGTCACCACATTGGTCATTGGGATATATGAAGCTAGTAATGTTCCTTTGTTTTCCTTACTCTAAACCTTTTGTCAGAACAAGGGAACCATATTCAGGGTGAACAATGTACAAACAACTCGATCTTGCGGGCGGTTGCTATCGAGCTCAAATTGCATGACCATGGATCCATGTGCTCCCATGTCTCTGTTCTTTCCTTCCTCTGTTTCAAGCGTTCCACGGAGGCTGAAAAGAGTTTCTTTCCACCTGCCGGCAATGATAGGCAGAAGGATCTTTTTGTGAGTGCATGGAGGATAAACTAAACTTTTGCAGGCTGCATCACTAACTTTTTATTTTCCCTGTGGACATACAAGATCTCATGAGGCAATGATTCAGAGAGCACTGCGTAAAGCAGAGCCCCAAGATCGATCGACGGAAAGAAGGCCGGAAGTAGAGTAAGAATGCAGCAACTGCATAGACAACGGAGAGCCGGCCGGAATAACGAAGCCCGGCCAGCGAAAGAGACAGGCCGGACGGCGAAGCTCCGACAAAACGGCGTCGCATCCACCATTCCACCGTACCTGTCATCCTATCCTTCAGCTGTCATATAATCTAATGGAAAATATATCTGTAAGCTGTGCCTATCGATATATATCCATATCCAGATTGATTTCTTCTCTTTCACATGTATCCTCTTTCTCAGACTCTCTGCGGTCGCTTTAATCAGTGCGCGCCCACCTGCATTGGTACTGGACCATTCCTTGTCTGATTTCCTGATTCGCTGTTAGTGGACTCATTTTGCGCTCTATCACCTTTCATTTTCTTTGCAGCAGAGGGTTCTTTATCATCTTCCCCATTGCCCTTGTCCGACCCAGGACCATCCTGATCCATATAATCAGGAGCATCTGGTGGGGGGGACAGCTGGCAGGAACTCACTGTCTTCCAAAGTATATGTAATATTATAACCAACATTACCAAATACCACATCAGTAGTGATAGGTAGGAGACTTTTATCAACAATTGCAACCTTCACCCTGATAATACCTTTCCTTCTAAATTCTACAGCTTCATTTCGTACTAATTGCATCCATCAGCAGCTGGTACACTCATAACCAAAATTCGCTGGACGCGGCTAATAGCTGTAACCACCATCGACATTGAGAGGGACACGAGATTTGCCATGACCTTTCCTTTTAATTTCATGTCGAGAGAGAGAGACGAGAGCGCGCGCGACAAATTTTCGTGTCCAGGTCTAAGTCATCTAAATCCACGTCTGTTAGGTCTTTAACTAAGTGCGATAAAAGATCGTTGTTGTCATCAAGATCTTCTCCATCACTAAAGTCAAAGGAATTTGCTAAATCATTTACTTTTCCTAAGCTTCGCACCTTCGGTTGGACCACTGTTTTGTTTACTTGTATTTTGTTTAGTGTACTATACGAAATATTGATTGCATCTATATTTCTGCCCAGTGACACTCCAATAGCATTTAAATTAGAGATACAACGATCTTTGGAAAGCTTACCACTGCTAGGCCGTTTCGGAGATGCTGATGATTGCGATGCTGGGATGCCATCTAGGTTCCTAGCCGCTGTACACTTCATAGCCCGTTCCAAAACCAATTCATCTGCAATCGGTAAACCGTCCATAGACATAGTATAATTAGATCTTGCACTACGGCGTTTGCCATCAATGATAACCGAGCCGTTGGTAGGAGTATTAAATTCCAAACCTGATTTGGTCGATCCCAAAGCCGTCCCTCCTCGAGGAGTTAGCTGACTCGGCACAATTGGGCCATCTATAACCAAAGCGGATTGTGGTGAGATACATTGATGAGAATTAATATTTTCATTAAAGGATCGTACCGGGGATGAGGCAGATGATTCACCTGAGTTGGACAAGCCCGACGACAGCGTCGTAAACTTGATCTGTCCAGCACCTACCCCTCCTGTCGTCAATAAAGCCTCGTAACCACTCTTCTCACTGTCATCACGCATTCACACTCTCATCGTTAGTATCAAGGGGAGCGAGACCAACCTCACCTCGGAGGCTCAGATCGCAGGATGCAACAAGATTCTCCATGGTCAAGCTCTCTGTCTCTCTTTCTCTCTCTAGATCTCTCTGCGCATGATAATGAACCTGTGAAATATTTGTGCGGTGAGTCTGTGACAGTGTTGTGCTGGTTGTGTGGCAGATGGGTGAGAAGGGGTGTGAGACCTGCAGGAAGTGGCAGGAGCACTACTACTGGGAGCACATGGATGTGTCCAAGATCCGCTTCTTCAAGCTCATGACAAGAGATTTCACCAAGGGCATTGTAAGTGTGTCTGGCACTCTGTTATTACCCTGCACCCCTGCCAAGGGAATACGGAGTAGTAATAACTTAATCTGTGTTCACCAGTAGATGATGTTTTAGAAAGCTTTGTAGCTAAACATTTACAGGTCAGCTACACATATAATTTTCTCTGTATTTTATCACCTAGAAACCGTATCATTAGTAGCTTTATCATCGCAAGTATTCAGTCCATCGTATTCTCTCAATCTCTCTTCAAGTACTACCAACATGTAACAGAAAAGCAATGGTAGAAATGGCATGCCAATGTCTGAAATGTTGAGTAAACAGAAGGCGCATGTCTTACTTACACAGGTGGTGGATCATGTAGCATTGCAGCTAACATGTGATCTGTCCCTAAACATGTGGTTGAAAGGAAGTTTAGCAAAACAGGGAGAGTGAGAGCAAACATTTGATTTTTTTTTAGTCTTACACAACTGAATGTGTATTTTAAGTCAATAAACACATGGCCTCAATATGATGCCCAATTGCCGAGTTTCATTTGTTGAGATTATTATTAGTTCATTTTTTATTATCAAGAAAATAGCTATCTTAGTCCTTTTTTAGCGAAAATTATAGGGTATTAATGGCTTGACATTTTTCTGTCAGAGCATACCTGAAAAGCTTGCAAAGAATTTCAATTGGACCGAAAGCTTTGACCTCAAATCACCCAGTGGTGAAACATGGAACGTTGGCACAAACAGAAATGCTGATGAGCTGTTCCTCATGTCTGGATGGGAAAATTTTGCCAAGGCTCATGGACTGAAGGAGAATGACCTCCTTGTCTTCACGTGCAGTGGCAACACTTCCTTTGATGTCCTGATCTTTGAAGCTAGTGGCTGCGAGAAGGTTTCTTCTCTGTTTGGCAACAGAGCTGGTCCAAATATGCGCAGACATTTCCACAATATAGAAGACGGGGCTCAACATGCTGGTGGGCACAACTCCGTGAGTGATTTTGAGGACACTACTACACCATCACAGCTGGTTGGATCCCTTCATCATGCCTCTACTTCAAAGAAATCGGGTGGCAGGAATCCAAGTAAGTAAAATCACTACAAGTTTATTCCTGAAATTAGTCATCTCCAATGCTGTGTCTCAAAACATAATGCACTATCTTCACAGAGCAACTACCACCACAATCTCCAAACAGTAGCAATGATCATGTCAAGTGCGATGTGATTAGGGAAGAGGATAGTGATGAAGAACATGCTAACTCCAACTACTACTACTACACAAGGACTGCCGACCGGCTAAGTGATGAGGAAAAGGAGGAAATAATCAACTTGGTTTCAATCGGATCCGACAATCCTGCATTTGTGACTATTCTGCAGATGAGCCATGTTCGATGCAAGAGCAACTTTCTAGTGAGTCTCGTGGTTCATCTGTATAGATTTGGACCGCAGTGGTATCACTATCTAGTATCTACGTAATTATGCCAATTTCAATCCTTTATCTAGAAAGTATGTGAGCTTCATTTGTTGTTACCCTGTATATATGGGAGCAACACTGATACAGTTAATGTTTCTCTACAGATCTTCCCCACTCGATTTGTTGCTGATCACCTTGACAGTAGACTGCACGAGATCACACTTGTCAGGCCAAATCGGAAAGACAAGTGGTGCGTCAAGTACTGTTATGCGCGCAACGGTGTCCAAGGGATCCGAAACTACACCTTCTCCATATTTGTGCAGGAAAACAGGCTTCGCAAAGGCGATATCTGTGCCTTCGAGCTGATGAAAGGCACAAGGAGGGTGACCATGACCGTACATGTTATCAGGAAGGTTGACGGCCGGTTTGTTCTCGTGGGCTAAAAGGTTCTTGTTTGTTAACCAAAACCTCCTAGAGGTGCGCATGTACAGGTGTGGTTTTCTGCAGCATGTATTAGTATGTATGAATAGCACTGGAAACTGAACTGGGAGTGCCTAGAAACGCCTTGCATCCAATGCAAGTGCATATTTTGTGTCCTGTAAAATGGTAATGGTAACTGCTGGATGCAGTAGTATAGTATGACTACTAGAAGAAACTGTGACCTGTATGCATGGGTAATTTCTACTATGTTCAGCAGGATGAGCAGGAAATAGAATCAGGGGGCCGGGTGCTGTAGACATGGCGGAATTAGCTGCAGTGATATGCATTGCCGTGTAGTTAGGAATCTACAACCACGATGCCACTGCAGTAGTTGCTAAAAAAACAATAACCTGATACATGTAGCTCGGGGTTAATAAAAGGAAAAAATGTCTACAACACACGAGGTGGTGCTGGACATCGCCTAGTGTACTACAACAAAATTTTTTATGTTTAGTGTACAATGACATATACCACAAAATTGAAGTGTCCTGCAGCAAAATTTGTACATCAATATTAAAAAATAGGTATAATTGTTTTCTGATGCACGGGAGCAAAAGTGACAGTGGACCCGAGATTCTCGCGCAGCCTTCGGTTGAAGGCCGGCGCCCGCCACCGCGCCGGGATGGTCCTGGCCGCTGGCTGGTTTGGTGGCCTCTCCCCGCTCTCACCACTCACCAGGCTGCGGAGATGGACCCTTGCATCTGCCATTCTTTTAGTCTCCTGAACGCATAGAATATTTACACGCCTCCTAATTGCTACCTCGGCTATCTCTCGTAACTTACCCGTTAGATACCCTACGTTCCAACTACCCACCCGAAACCTAGTTGGCTCGGCTAGCTTCCTTGCCCTTCGCACCCGTCGAGGGAAGTGCAAAGACCCTTGCTCATTTTTCACTACACCCGGGCGCCGATGTAGCGCGCCACTAAGGAAATGACGACCCGGTCCTTGCTCACTTGCCACCGTGCCCAGACCACGACACGGCGCGTCTCGGGGGAGACGGCCCGGCCCTTGCTCATTTAACACCATACCCGGGTTCCGATATGGCGCGTCGTTGACGCCATTTCAACCAACCGGCTGAAATTCTATGCCTAACATCTTCATCAATGTCACCATCCTTTTGCAGCATCGATCCTAAATACCTAAAGGTATCTTTCTCGGCCATCACTTGCCCATCAAGCCTGACATCTCCATCTTTATATCTAGTCCCACTGAAATCGCACATCATGTACTCGGTCTTAGTCCTGCTAAGTCTGAAACCTTTGGACTCTAACGTATGCCTCCACAACTCTAACTTCCTATTAACACCTGTTCTACTCCTGTCTCTTATACACATCTAGATGTGTATAAGAGACAGCCCGCGCCTCGGCCGGCCGTCCCGGCCCCGGCCCCGGCCGGCTGTCCCCGGCCCAGCCGTCCTCGCAGGCCCGGCCGCCCCGCTCCGCCTCACCCTCGGCCGGCCACCGCCGCCGACCGGAGTCCGCCCCGGCCGCCCGGCCGCCGTGTAGGCCCACCTACCCGGACGCCGCCCCGCCGACCGGACGCCAGCCGACCCGCCCGCCGCTGCCGCCGCCCGACCCCGACGTCGTGGCCCACCTGTCGACGCCGCCCCGCCGACCGGCCAAGAAGGGCCCCTACGCACGCCGCTTCACCACGCCCCACCGTTAGGTCCTGTCCACGCCTTGCGTCGTCCCCTTCCTCGCCGCGCGTCATCCCCTTCCTCGCCGTCACGGTTGCCGCGTGCCTCTTCCAGGTGCCCTTTCCCCCTCCCCATCGTCTATCCATTGTTACATTGTCTTAATTCCCAAAATGTATGTTGTAGCTATTTGGCTATTTGGCTTGAAAGCATAGTTAGCATAGTTAGCAAAATGTATGTGACAAAATGCATTGATAGGTTCTGATTCATTGATAAGATTGTATAGTTTCACCTCATTTGTACGTGGTCGGCCTCTTGTGTATGTGGTTGTCGGCCTTCGTGCCGTGTTTTTTTGCAGGATGGGGTTTCAGAAACCTCCCCGTGCAGGGGAGGTGCTGCCGAATTTTTAATTTGACAACATTTCGTTTTTTTTCAGGGAGAGGCCCTTTGCACCGTCCTCAGCTTGTAGCCCGTCCTCGGCTTGTAGCCCGTAGCCGTACCCCGCCGTCTGCTCCGACACGAGCGTCACCGACTCGCCCGACGTCGAGCCCGTAGGTGAGCACATGCAAAACCATACGCCCTCAGTTTTTAAGTTGTGTACCTTCTTCGTCTCTTGTATTTATCTTTACCGTGTGGCTTCTTTGCCATGTTCTTGCGTTTCCTACAGTAAATAAGACATCTTATTTACTGTAGGATACGCAAAGACATGACAAAGAATTCATACCGTACAGTTAAATACAGCAGGCCAAGATTGTGCACAACTGTGTCACGTAACCTATTTTGTTTTTTCGGGAGAAACGCCCTGCGCTGCTGCGCGGCGTCGACGGGCATCGGAGTCGCCCACACGGTGCACGAGGCATTGGTCCTCGACGACTTCGCCATGGAAGAGCTCCGATTCTACGAGGAATGGGACTACTACAACCAAGGCCTCAAGCTCCATGACGACGAGAGCTACCAGAAGTAGCTTCAGGTAGCTCTCGTCGTCATGGAGCTTGAGGCCTTGGTTGTAGTAGTCCCCTTCCTCGTAGAATCGGAGCTCTTCCATGGCGAAGTCGTCGAGGACCAATGCCTCGTGCACCGTGTGGGCGACTCCGATGCCCGTCGACGCCGGGCAGCAGCGCAGGGCGTTTCTGCTGCCATGGCCTAAATTTTTGCCGAGTGCCAGGACAGACACTCGGCAAACAAGTGTCGGCCCCAACCACCTTTGCCGAGTGCAACACTCGGCAAAACTTGGAGTCTTTGCCGAGTGTGGCACTCGGCAAAGGCCCCGTGAGCACTGACGGACGGCCGCGAACGTCGCCGTGCCGTCCGCGGCCGTCCGTTAGTGCTTTATTTTGCCGAGTGTCGGCTTTTGCACTCGGCTAAACCTTTGCCGAGTGCCCGACAAAAGACACTCGGCAAAGGGCCTGTTTGCCGACACGAGCTATGCCGTAACCCCTTTGCCGAGTGTAACACTCGGCAAAGGCTTTGCCGAGTGCATAACTGCCTTTGCCGAGTGCCCCTGGCACTCGGCAAACGTGGGGTTTCCCGTAGTGTACATTGTGATTTTGTGAAGCTGTACTTCAACAAAGACTTCGCTACGGTGGGGGGCGGAGCTGCAGGTCATGAACATGCACGTCCTTTACGGACACTGATCGCAGCGGCTGCAGCTTGAACCTTGACTGATACGTACGATTCCGTGTACGAAGTTCGATGTTTATTTGCTTAATTTGCTGCGTGCGTGCAAGAGATGCTGCGATGAAGACATGAAACTTGGGCCTTGTTTAGTTCCCAATTTTTATTATGTAAAAAAAAGATTTTCATCACATTAAAATGTCGGCACATGCATAAAGTACTAGATATAGATAAAATAAAAAACTAATTGTACAATTTTGTTGTACTTTACGAGACGAATATTTTAAGCCTAATTAATCAATATTTAGATAATTATTTATAAATACAAACGAAATGCTACAGTGCCGTATGTCACTATCCAAACTTGTTGGCAAAGTTTGGAACTAAACAAAGGCTCGATGAACTCTCTGGTGTGACTGTGATGGCCATGTGAAAAAACTGGTTTGGGCGCAGATCAAGCCATTTTATTTGTTCCCGTTTGACAATTCAAGCATGGTGATCGTCTCCTGACAGCGGCACAGCGCAGCTCTCGGAACTGACGGAACGATGCAGCCATCCGCCAGTTCAGTTAACAGAGGAAATGAACTGCGTATTCCCGTGGGCCGTGCTCCCATCCGTGGCAATAACGGCCACGCGGCGGCGACGGCTCCAGAGAGGCCGCCCCGCCCGCCGGCGTGGCGGCGGACGCAGCTGCCGGAGGGAAGGGAGAGGCGCGCGGCGATCCGGCGAGCCGCCGCCCAGTTAACCTATTCTCCCTACGCCCTAGCAGCCTGCGGTCGATGCCAACCGGAACCAGAAAGCCCTCCCTGATGAGGCCTAGTAATGGCAGAAAACCCGGATTTCTTTGTTCAGTCATTAGTTCCGGGGCCAGAGAGAGGGAGAGGCGCTGCGAGATCTTCCAAAGGATGCACTGCCGGCGAATGCGTTTACCGGATAACAGAACAAGATTACCGATGGCGAAAATCCTGGTGACCTCTTTGTTCTTGCGCCTTTTCATCGTTTCTGCAGTTTCTACGCTGCCATGCACCTCTTGGTTCTAAAACAAATGATGGGTGCTTTACTGCTTATCACTTCCCAGCCGATTTTCCGTTTTTTAAATGTTGTCAAGTATCTTCCCAGCCTCTTCTCTCACTCTTCACAATAACTGTACTGTACACATTAATCCATTAATCAAAAGCAATATGACAGAACATTAAAGGTGGTGTATTGAAGAAGATACCACTGTACGGAGTATAAAATATAATGCATTGGCATTTGTGCCATGGCTGAAAAATAATTGGAAATAACATTTTTTATGTTTATGTAGGAAAAAAACTCATCTTTGTCCTTCACGCAAAAAATTTCCAAATAGGATCTTATATGCATGGAGTATTAAACGAAGTCTATTTATAAAATCTTCTTTAGGGATGAGTATAACTTTGCGCGACGAATCTAATGAGCCTAATTAGTTCATGATTTACTATATGCTACGGTAAACATCCTCTAATCGTGCGGTCAAAGGCCTCATTAGATTTATCTCGTGCAGTAACCCAGAATTATAAAGGTATTTTTGTAAACTGATTTAATTTAATACCCTTAATTATTGGTCAAACCGGGCGGCGAAGAAACACGGCCTATATATAGTCCCTATTGTCCGTCTGATGTCAGTGGCCTGCCCTATATCTATGCTGGAAGCTTCTTGGACTAGGGGGTGTTTAGTTACTGAAAAAAGGGTAAAAAGAAAGGGTGAAAAAGTCACATCGGACACTATAACGCACTGTAGCATTTTTTGTTTGTTTGTGGTAAATATTGTCCTACCATGACCTAACTAGGCTCAAAAGATTCGTCTCGTCGTGTACATCAAAACCATGCAATCAGTTTCGTCTCGTCGTGTACATCAAAACCATGCAATCAGTTTTTTTATTTACCCACGTTTAGTACTTCATGTGTGAGGAGAAAAGAGATTTAATGTGATAGGTGAATAGTGAAGTTTGGAGAGAGAAAGTTTGGAAAATAAACACAGCCTACGTCCATCCAGTGCCTTCCTGTACTACTATGTACTACTACTGTAACGTTGAGGCTGCTTCTGATGGAAGCTTTGGCTCCGTGGAGGCGTGGAGCTGGTCGGCAAAAACCCTATAGATATTAGATAATCTAGACCCTGCGCGTCCACCTCCACCTTTGCCGGCGTACCCGCCGCCGTCCGTCCCGCGCACCCCCTCGCAGAAGTCCTGGACGCCGACGACGGGCGCGGTGAGGACGAGGTAGCTAGGTCCCGCCGCGGGCGACGGCGGCAGCGAGCACCCGCTGGGCGGGCGTCCAGGCGGGAGGGAGAGCGAGCGGCCGACACGAATCGGCGGCATTGCTGGACGGTGGGCGGCTGGGCGCTGTCACAATCCATTCTGCAGGCCGGCAACAGGCCGGGGCGGAGAGGGAAAGAGAAAGCTGCGCTGCGCTGCAGCTGTTGGCCGGGAAAGGAAGAAGAAGAAGAGGGCGTCGTTGCTTTAATTTGTCGCCAGGTATGCACGGGTGTTTGCTGGGCTTTGAGCAAGGAAGGCTTGACCTCCCAGGCGTATCGATGATTCGTAGCCATATTATAGAATATAGATGACCATGCATCAATTTATGGTCATAGGATGTGAAGTTTATATGGTCATGACCGGCCTCATCTGAATTCTGAAACCCGGTTTTCCAGTATGCAGATGAGCTATAATTATTATAGGTGGTGTTTAGATGTTAGAATTGGGAGGTTGAATTTGGGAGCAAGATGTCACTTCGTAATCATTGCGCTACTGTAGCATTTCGTTTGTATTTGTAAAAAATTATCCAAAAATTGATTAATTAGGCTTAAAATGTTTGTCTCGCAGAGTACAACAAAACTGTGTAATTAGTTTTTGATTTCATCTATATTTAATACTCTATGCATGTTATGACATTTTGATGTGATGGGGAATCTTCTTTTTGTATAGTGTATTTGGGAGTAGTTTTTTGGAACTAAACAGGCCCGTACATTCCTATGCAATTTGTTGAGGTATCTCTGTCAAGTTCTGTTTGTACTGTGCAGAAAACTTCTTAAGTTAGATCTCGTGTTTCTAAGAGCCCACTTCATGCCTATAATGTGACTAGCTAGAAGTTTTTCTCCTCCTCAATAAATTGGCAAATATTGTAACCAGATTTTGGTTTACTCAACTATTTTTTCCCTCTATCCCTCTATTTCATTAATCATGTTTCGTGGAGCAAGGTTGAGTTGTTAGTGGACAACAAAAAAAAATCTCAAATTTTTGGGTTCCTGCACGGGAAATTCTTTTAGGTTTCTTATATCTTTGATGTTTATCTAACTTCATCTCAATTATGGTAGGAGTTTTCATCGGATGAGTTCAAGAAGATGCAAGGAGTGCACTGTATATCATTACTGGAACCACATGGGTGATCAGGAAAAGAGTTTTCTCAATGTTATGATTGGTGGTTATGTGGTGAGACCTCGTTATTTGCAAATACTGTGCGCCATGATATCTCTTCCGTAATTTCCTACACTTCTTTTCCCCAATTGTTATTTGGTCAAAACAATACTGCTAGCATGCCTAAACAATTGAGTTTCTGCTGGTAGTGAGAACACATATTTTTTGTTTTTCAGTATGAATTACCAACGCTGTCCTAGTTATAAAACAATAGCTTGGGGTGTGAAGATGAACTTGTGATTACTACCTCTGTTGTGGTCATTGATTTTGTTTGTTTCACTTCAGAGTATAAGTTTTAATTACCAAAAAAAATCCTCAAAGCCTTTCTTTAAAATAATTAAATCCATATTACCATAAAATTTAAATTTATGTGCATTTTCCTGCATGTATGGGTATTGTGTTCACGTGGTTACTTTTTTCTCTTGAACATGAAGAGACATGCATATCTTTATATTACCAAAAACAAACAACCCACAACTGTCCATTCAGTAGAACAGAGGGGTTGTGGTGCTGAATAAGTTACATGATCGTCGGTAAAAGAGAGAACATGACCCTAACCAGGCTAGTTAGACTAACCTCTCCACCCGACCTAGTCCTAGTTCCTGGAGTTTTTGGGCTCCAGCAAATTCCCATAGCTTCAGTTCGTCCATGAACAGACACTGTGCATTTTGAACCGATGGAAGAGCACCATCAAAGACACATATGTTTCTTCGTCTCCATGAGGTCCAAGTTCTCAGAATGAAAGCACTGTTGGAGCCCTTTCTTTGCGATGCATAAATCTGTTTGCAAGCCTTCCTCCACCAATCCGCAAAATTCTGCTCATTTTCTCTTGAAACCACTCGCTCCAGCCCAACCGGAGCTAATACAGTGTGAATTGCCGAGTGAAGACACATGAAGTGATTGAGAATGTGCTGGACCGTTTCAGTTTCTTGATCACACAGCACACACTTCTTTTTGCCAATCTATCCGCCGTCCAGATTTGTTTTTAATAGCCAGCCAAAGGAACACTATGCATTTGGACGGTGCCCATAATTTCCATCCAACGTGGTTACAGTAATTGATCTTTTTATTTAACTACTAGGTTTGTTTTATACCTGCAAATAAAACGGACTGGTTTATCTAATATCACGGTTCTGTTTTGGCGCTCTCTATTTATTTTACAGGAGCTTTATTTCTAACTTTTCTGTAAAACTCTAACTTGGTTATTGCTGCAGGCTGTACCCAAAAAATTCACAAACAACATCAAGGGGCAGATACCAGAAAGTATCAAGCTAGAAGTGTCAGATGGAAAATCATATGACATTCGGATTGCCAAAGAACATAATGAGTTAGTCTTCCAATCTGGTTGGGCGAAATTTGCCAGCTCTTATGAACTTGAACAGTGTGACATGTTGGTGTTCAGATACAGCGGGAACTCCCGCTTCAAAGTTCAAATCTTTGACCAAAGTGGTTGTGAGAAAGAGTTTTCATGTGTTGTGATGAACAGCAATCCCTCTGTCAAAGGAAGGTTAGTAAAAATATGCAGTTGTATCTCTAGTAATCTTTTGTGCTCCAGCAATAAAAAGTTAGTGTATTGACTTCTCATATTTTCTGTGGCTAATATAACGATGTAAACAGTAAAACAGAATGAATTGTATTATTTGCACATACTTGTCTGATTATTGATGCAATCATATTTAGACATTTATCATGGACTTTCATGAATCTATAGATGTAGTCTATGCACATGCACGTGTTTGGATTTGATTTTAAGTTTCCCTAACAAAACTTTATATCAAATAGCATTGTGAATGGCAGCTGTGGTCACCGGATGAGCATATGTTCACAAAATACGGTATGCAAAGACTGTGCTGCACATCATTATTGGCACCAGATGGACAGGAGGTGTTTTTTTTGTTGTTTTGCTAGATGATAACTTCAAAAACGGACTGGTAAAACCTAATTATACTATTCTTTTTCAACAAGAGATATCTTCTACTCATTTTCTTGTCATTTTTTTTGGAAAATGGATCTAGCTGTTTGATGATCATTAGTTGTAGTTTCAAAATAAATGAACTACCTCACAACACGCAGGTGAATAGCAGCAATTCTCTACTGAGAAGGCAAAACTTGTATGCTCTTGGTTTTGTTTGTAGTGAATTTATTAGCACAACCTGTAAAATAATATAAGAGAGATCACACAGGAGGAACTTTATATGCTTGCTTTTTAAAATTATTAGGTTTTGAACTGAGTCAATAACCGCGACGTTTTCCTCTATCACTAGGCTATATGCATGGTTTCTGGTTAGAAAGAAAAACTATGGGTACAAAGACGAACGAGTGGTATTCGAGGAAACAAAGAAGATGAAACATCCTTTTAGTGACTGTTAATTCTAATCCCTTTTCTTTCTTTTGTTTTTCACGATGTTTATTATGTTACTGAGAATAAAATAAACGTTGATCATAGCAGAGGTATACTGTTCCTGAGAAAGGACAGTTGATCTTATATGGCAAACTAGTTATGTACAGCATTCTTTGTTTTGCCATAAGAACTGTTTTCTTATGTAAACAAAAAAGTACCACTTGTTTATTCATGCAGATCATACCCAAAAAGTTTGCAAAGAATGTTGGAAGTCAGATATCTGAAAGAATCAAGCTGAAAGCGCCAGATGGTGAAACATATGACATTAAGGTGGCCAAGAAACATGGTGAGCTACTCCTTCTATCTGGATGGGCGGTATTTGCCAGTGCATACGAACTGGAGCAAGGTGATACCTTGGTGTTTGGATACAGTGGGGACTCCCGTTTTGAAGTTCAAATATTCAGTCCAAGTACCTGTGAGAAAGAGTTATCCTGTTTCCCTATTAACAGCATTCCTTGTGTCCAAGAAAGTATCACATCTCATGGCAATCATTGGCAATCGCCAGGAAGTGAAAGGTTAGCAAAAAAGACTCTCTAGTTGTAGATCTACTCATCTTTTTGTTTCAGCAAGCAAAACATCTGTGAACTTTGTCATATTTTCTATATACATCTTCCTGCTGTTATAAGTACCCAAAATTATCGATTTTTTTAGTACAATTTGCTTTCCTACCTAGCATTGTTTTATCTTCTCATAAATCCTTTCCCACCTATCTTACACTTCATTTCCAAGTGCTGTTGTGTTATGGTAAAGTGGCCCGGCCCTGCCCGAATAAGATTGGAAGCAGAAGATTAGGATTAGTTGTTCAAGTTTGTTAGGACAAAGGATTAGGTAGGATATCTACTGTTCATGCGGTACTGTAGCGCATGATCAGTGCCTCGGATTGGATTAGTTAGTTTGTTAGGATAAAGATAGAGTTAGATGAGTAGGTTAGAATATTTGCTTAGAGATCAAGTTAGTCATCTCTATAAAAGAGACACCCTTGTATCAATTGAAGGCAAGCAAGAAAAACCCTAAAAAGCAGTCAGAGCCTCCAGAGGGAGGGCGACGAATAGGTTCTTCGGGCTATCCCTAGATCTACCATATCCTGTTGTGAGGTGTGAAGGTGATCTTACAGAAGAATGCTATGAATTTTATTTAATTTCTCTTTTAAATGCAACTTGGGGGATAGGCTCCCGCCTGCTATTGTGTATTGACTAAAAAGTACCATCCACACATAGAATTAAACTCCGCATAGCTAGTAAATAAGGGAAAAACCTGCAAACATAAAAGTTTCTCTACATCGAAAACCTAAAGTAACTCTCTGGCAACACTTTATATCAATTAACATGGCATGAGTTGCTACAGGATGAACAAAGCTTGCACTATATGCCAGGATTGCATCGCAAACCATTATTGGCACCACATGAGTGATCAGGATAGGTGTTTCATCAAGGTTATGATGAGCGTGAGTAATTTCAAGGAGAAACTGGTAAGATATTCTCTATTATGCGGTTATTGTGAACCAGTATCTATATTTATAGTTTTTTTATAGGGGCAATTCCAAATTTTGTATTATTAATTTTTTTGGATGGAGTTTAGAAATTTATCTAGCAAATTGGTAGTGCTGATGCTGAATTTCAAAGTTTGACGATAATTTTGTTTTTTCACAAATAATGTTGGCTACAACTAAATTATTAAACAATGCATGAAACATGCCTGAATAACATAGCTATTGTCTTTCAAGTATGATTAGTAGGTTAGACCTGTTTTTCAATTGAGAAGATGAATTATAGTCCATAAGTGATAAGTACCTCTTTGGTGTCTGGCCGGTGCTGGTACCTTTTTTTTTCATTTTGTCAAGTGTGCATCCTCTGTTCCAGACTTTGACACTACCATTATCTACAAACATTTGCTCTGCATAGTGCTCTTGATTACATGAGAATTTTTCTTCTATGTAAACAAAATGTTATGTTTCATGCAGATCATTCCGAAAAGGTTTGCGGACAATGTTGGAGTGCAGATCCCTGAAGAAGTCCAACTAGAAGTGCCAAATGGTAAAACATATAATGTTAAGGTTGCCAGGGAACATAACGCTTTGGTCATGGAATCTGGATGGGCAAATTTTGCCAGTGCCTATGATCTTAAAATGGGGGATTTCTTGGTTTTCACTTATAGTGGGAAATCCCATTTCAAAGTTCGTATCTTTGATCCAAGTAATTGTGAGAAGTATTTGTCCTGTGTTGTGATGGACAATACTAGTGAACAAGATAGGAGGATTTCTCAAGATAATCATATGCGATCACCAACAAGCAAAAGGTCAGCGGAACATTTCAATGCTATCTCTACTTACGTGAGGAAAACTTCAAAGAAGAGCCCAACAGATACTCCTTCACAGAAATCAAGTAAATAGTTTGCAAGGGCTTAACTTTGAATTTGAGCACTGCTTACACTACCTTTCTGCACTAACTTTTTTTGGTTGACATTATGTAGCTGAAGATGTCAACATTACAGAACCCTTGAATTCAGCTGGTTTCCAGAAGTCTTGGTTAGTCTTTCCAATGGGTTGCAACATGACAAGTGAGCAAAAGGCAAAAGTTGATGCCCTTGAACAGAAGATTAGACCTCAAATTCCATTGTACATCACAGCCATGGACATGACAAGTGTGTCTGTAGGATATCTGGTGAGTTCTGAATTTATCCTATGCAGTCAGGAGGATTTGTCTTCCACTGTTCTGCTTTTTTTTAAAAACATTTACATTGGCTTATTTGACTTGTTGAAACTTTCTAGTTCATTTAGGATCTACTTGGCTTGTGCACACTGAGTCTTCAGTCTTTGTTTGTCATATAATGCAGTTCTTAAATCATTTGTAACAGGCTATCTCTAAAGATTATGTTCTCAAGCACCTTTTAGACAAGACTGGGACCATCACAGTTTCTCATCTTGATGGTAACAAGACATGGGCAATTGCTTTGGGCATTAGCACTGTTGGTTGGTATGCTCTTTCTACTGGTTGGTTGGACTTCATTGACGACAATAGATTGAGGGAGGGCGATATCTGTATATTTCAACCATCAAAGAGCAAAGGAAGAGTCACGTTGATATTTCATCCTCTTGAAATCTGCCGCAAAAAGGCACCAGGTTTATATATAATAGAGAGAGAGAGGAGGGGAGAGAGCATCAACTACCTGAGTGATTCTGAAGACAGTACTACACCATCACAGCCGGTTGGATCCCTCCACCGTGCCTCTACTTCAAAGAAATCTGGTGGCAGGAATCCCAGTAAGTAGAAGAACTACAGGTTTATTCCTGAAATTAGTCATCTCTAATGCTGTGTCTCAAAACATAATGCACATTATCTTCACAGAGCAACTACTGCCACAATCTCCAGACAGTAGCAATGATCATGTCAAGTGCGATGTGATTAGGGAAGAGGGTAGTGATGAAGAACATGCTAACTCCAACTACTACTACACAAGGACTGCCGACCGGCTAAGTGATGAGGAAAAGGAGGCAATAGTCAGTTTGGCTTCAATCCGATCCAACAATCCTGCATTTGTGACTGTTCTGCAGACGAGCCATGTTCGATGCAAGAGCAACTTTCTGGTGAGTCTATCGTGGTGCATCTGTATAGATTATGGACCGCGCAGTGGTATCTCTATCTACGTAATTATGTTAATGTTAATCCTTTATCTATAGAAAGTATGTGAGTTTCATTTGTTGTTGCCCTGTATATGGGAGAAACACTGACACAGTCAATGTTTCTCCACAGATCTTCCCCGGTCGATTTGTTGCTGATCACCTTGACAGTAGACTGCACGAGATCACACTTGTCAGGCCAAATCGGAAAGACAAGTGGTGTGTCAAGTACTGTTACGCACGCAACGGTGTCCAAGGGATCCGAAACTACACCTTCTCCATATTTGTGCAGGAAAACAGGCTTCGCAAAGGCGATATCTGTGCCTTCGAGCTGATGAAAGGCACAAGGAGGGTGACCATGACCGTACATGTTATCAGGAAGGTTGACGGCCGGTTTGTTCTTGTGGGCTAACAGGTTCTTGTTTGTTGAACTGAAACCGGCCTCCTAGAGGTGCGCATGTACAGGTGTGGTTTTCTGCATCATGTCTTAGTATGTATGAGTAGCACTGGAAACTGAACTGGGAGTGCCTAGAAACGCCTTGCATCCAATGCAAGTGCATATTTTGTGACCTGTAAAATGGTAATGGTAACTGCTGGATGCAGTAATATAGTATGGCTACTAGAACAAACTGCAACCTGTGTGCAGGGGTAATTTCTACTATATATGTTCAGCAGGATGAGCAGGAAATAGAATCAGGGGGCCGGGTGCTGTAGACATGGCGGAATTAGCTGCAGTGATATGCATTGCCGTGGCGCTTTGGCCCAACTTCCTGGTTTTCCTATACAGTTGAGAGTAACCATGCATCACGTGTGCCCACAACAGAGTTAGAGCAACTCCAATGGAACTCCTGATTAAGTGTTCCTAGAAATCATATTAGGTATTAGGAATCTACAGATGCGTATCATTTATTACTTTTCTTGCTGACTCATTGGAGTAACACATACCACTCCACCACTCACAAGTTTTAGCAGCTACATGATGCACAACTTGTATATATAATGAAGGCACTTTCATTCTCTGCAACTATTATGTTTTAGTTTTGAGGGAAGAAAACTTAATCGGAGTACAACAACAGCCAGTATAGTGTGAGACGTGAGTCCTTTTTTTTCCTATAATTAATCAAATATTAGAAATTAAGTCCCCCTCCTCTCAACTAGTATTCAAACAGATTGTTTGCATTATGGTCAACAGTGAAAAGTCCATATATATCTTTCACTGGGCTCACGTGCGCTTCCCTCCACCCATTCTCTACGTAGCATGGTTTGCCACGTTATATATGTTTCATTTTCCATTCATCTACAGCATCGAAAGAGCAACATCGAAGAGCAACGCTCGCAGTATCCACGACGTAAAACATCTCGCCTAAAACAACGGCAAATTAAATTCTAGACATACATAGGAGATTGACGTGGTAAAGATTTCAAATTTAGTAGCACAAGAATGCAATTCATGAAGAGAAACACATCACTTGCAATTTCCCACATCAATACTATATATCAACGTACATACTAGTTTATATACAACCAAGATAAAATAAATTCGAACATTAACCATGCGTTTCTGATGCCGTTACCGTTAGAAGCTTCCAACAGGTCTTCCAGGAACTCAACGAAAGCCACATCCGACGGGCCCCCTTCCGCCACCGCCTCGGCCGCGCGATCCCTCGCCGCGGCGGCGCGCTTCGCCGGAGTCCCCCATCACCCACCTCACCTTCGCCTCCACCTCCTCCGCCGTCACCTTGCCGCCGTCCTCCATCGCCATCCCTACCCCGACCCGCATCTCCTCCACGATGAACACCCTGTTGAGCCCCTGCTCCGCGTAGAGCGGCCAGCACAGCAGCGGCAGCCCCGCCGCGACGCCCTCCAGCGTCGAGTTCCACCCGCAGTGCGTCACGAACGCGCCCGGCGCGCGGTGCCGGAGCACGTCCGCCTGCGGCGCCCACGACGGGACGGCGAGCCCTCGGTCCCTGGTGCGGTCGAGGAACCCCGCCGGGAGGACCGCGTCGAGGTCGTCGTCGCCGCGCCGCGTCGGGAGGGGAGCTGCTGCTCCGCCGCCGACCCAGAGGAACCTCTCGCCGGAGCGCTCCAGCTCGGCGGCGATCTCCTCGAGCTGCTCTCCGGGAACGCGCCCATGCTCCCGAAGCAGAGGAACACGACGCTGCGGTCCGGCTGCGCGTCGAGCCACCGGAGGCACGCGTGCTCCTCCGCCTTGCGCGGCGGCGCCGGGCGCGGGCGAGATGAGTGGCCCGACGCCAGTAGACCGGCGGCGTGGGCCGGTCCGGCGGCACAGGCCCGTCCCGGAGCGCGCGCATGGCGCGGGGCTCCAGCGAGTCGAAGGAGTTGAGAGGATGCCGCGGCGTCGGGATCCGGCGCCGACGCGGAGCAGTGCCCGGCACGCCACGCCGTCGTCGGCGATGCCGTCGCACAGGTCGGCGACCCTGAGCGGGGCGCGCCGGGAAGGAGAGGACGGCGGAGGCGCCGAGCGCCGCGAAGCCGGTGGTGGCCCCATGCTGGCACGCCTGGAGGGATGGGCGCGGAGGACGGCGAGCCCCGCCGCGCCGGAGGGGAAGAAGACGTACCCCGGCAGGCCGAGCTCCGCTGCGACGCCGAGCGCGTCGGCGCAGAACATGTCGAGCACGAGCGCGGCGGCGGCGGAAGGCAGCGAACGGCTGAGGAGGTCCCGGAGCGGCGCGTTGGTGGCGCGGAGGAAGTGGAGGATCCGGACAAGGACGGGGTCGTCGTCCTCCTCCGGGTCGGCTGCTTCCTCGCCATCGCCGTCGGCGGCCGGCGATGGGAGGACGTGGAAGGCAACGGAGGGGGTTGGCGGCCTCGACGCGCGCGACCGCGGCGGGGAAGCCGGCGGTGTCCATGGCGGGGAAGAAGGGCTCGGCGAGCGCGACGGCGACGTCGACCGCGCCGCCGCCGTGGCGGAGGAAGGCCTTGGCGAGCTCGAGCATCGGCGAGAGGTGGCCGACGCCAAGGCCCGGGTACAGCACCACCGTCTTCTTCTTCCCCATCATCTCGCTCGCCGGCGATGATTGCTAGCTGCTGCTGCTGCTCGCCTGCTACTCCACCTCTACGTACGCGGTAGTGATCAGCCTGGTTCTGGCCTTCTGGACAGGAGCTGGCAGCTGGCAGCGTGGCATGGTGGAGGGGGAGCAGGTGTGTGGCCGTAGCCGCGGGCGTCGAGACGAGTCGTGATCCTCGGACATTGATGGACTTGACTCATGTGTTGTGATGTGCGGTCGCGACGATGATGCCTGGCTTGAATTGGTGGTGGAAAGCAGAGTGGCCGAGTGGGAGGCTGTCGCTGATGTCTGCCACTGCCAAGCCGCATGCATGCGGACCACCGTGTCGGGAAATGTAGGGAGAGTATTCAGCTCCAAGCTAGAGCAGTCTCGCATGTAATAAAACGTGTGTTCCATGAAGGGTTTTATTAGTTCAAAAAATATGACGGGGGCCTTTTATTATAGTTCAAAAAAAATGATGGGGGCCTTTTGTACTTGACTACTTGTACCATTAGCTTATGCTAGCAAAGGATCTGTTTAGTGTTTACATGTGAGCAACATATCCTATGTAAACCAAACCCCTTTGGAAACTATATAAACTTTTATCTTAGCCATAGGATCCCATCTGATGGCTAAGAGAGAGGTGGAGCAATTTTAGCACTTAAACCCTCCCACCATTAAGTTGACTAATCCGCGCCCAACGCCGCGGGCCGGGGAGTCGATCCGTTCCCGACGCCGCTGCGACCCTTCGTTCCCGCGCCGCCGCCGCCGTGACCCTTCCTACGCCGCCGCGACACCCTCGCCGTGACCCTCTCGATCCTCTTTTTCTAGCTCGGCAGCGCTTGTGCTCTGCCACGTCGGCTGTCTGGTCTGGTGGCGACTGCGAGCCTGAGCCACGCAGCGATCCAGAAACCAAGCCGACGAAATCAAGCGCCTGGATGCATGGCTTTTCCAGAATCTGATCCAAACAAATACAATCCAGGCTTATTTGGTTTCCAAATATGGTTTGTGACCATCTAAAACTAGTATTCTCTTTTCGCAGTCGCTCAATCTCGATTTCTGTATTGCCAGCAAGCAAGATGCAAACGAGTGGATGGTAGGAGAAGGCCAAGGTTTGTGTGACTAAATCACTGAACTCCTGTGGAGACCGCAGAACTTGCACAGCAGCCGACGGCACAGCAGGCACATCACACCAGAACTTGCACAACAGCACAGCAGCCGACGGCCAATTCAATCACCAGACACCAGCACAGCAGCAGAAGGGGATGCGGCCCGGCGAGGGGGCGCCGCCGCTGCGAAGGGGATGCGGCCCGGCGAGGGGACGCCGCCGCGGCGACGGGGTCGCCGGCGTCGCGGGAATGAAGGGTCACGGCGGCGGCGCGGGAACGAAGGGTCGCGGCGGCGTCGGGAACGGATCCGACTCCCCAGCCGCGGTGTTGGGCGCGCTAGGGGATTAGTGTAGGGTCTTGTGTAAAATGTGATTAGCAAGTTAATAGTGGGAGGATTTAAATGCTAAAATTGCTTCACCTCTCTCTCTAGCCATCAGATGGGGATCCTATGGCTAAGATGGGAGTTTACATAGTTTCCAAAGGGGGTTGGTTTCCATAGGATACGAGTGTTGTATCACCAAGTTGGGATGCTTGTTTTGTGTATAATTTCTTTCTACAAACCTTGCCTAGGGTCTAATATGTTTGTTGCTATAAATGCGTAATATAGGCAAACAAATAAGGACTATGCATGTGTGGCATCAGCTCGTCTTGTGTAACAACATTATTCTTCTTATTATAAAGATACACAGCTCTTCTGCGTAGAGTGTCATGCATGGCACTCAATTTTTCAAGCCATTAGGTTTTTGGATGTGTGGGTGAGATAACGGATCGGAAAATTGTAATGCCAAAGAATTTGAGTGCCTCTAAGGCTATGCGCAGTGGGGATCTGTATATGCAAACGCTACAGGGTTTACCGCGTACGCAAGGAGAAAATCCTAGACAGCGGCGTACTGGACCCCGTACGCAACGCTTGCGTTCGGCTCGGCGAGCGCCATTCCTGGCGGGCGTAGCGAGCGTACTGCACCGGCCACCGTGGCATGGGGCCCGCGCGCCCACGGCCTCGCCAGGGAGAGACAACAGGCTGGGGCCTCCATGGATGCGCCGTCGACAAGCTTGAGGGGCCGCCCTCCGCTCCACTGCCCCTGGTCGCCCCTGCGCCGGCCGGAGAGGAGCCGCCACGGAGCCGGCGAAGCAGGGGAGCCACCGCGGAGAGGCGCGGCCGGATCCGCCGCCGCTCGCTGTCTCCAAGCGCAGATCAAGGCGTGGCCCGTCGCAGGGAAGGAGGAGGAGGAGCCCGGCGGCGCGGACCTCTGCGCGCGGGCTAGGCGAGCCACAGAGAAGTCGCCGCAGGTCCGCCACGCGCCGCC
>OAMR01000434.1:933759-983490 GCA_900205405.1 Echinochloa crus-galli | reverse complement strand
GGCCTCGGTCTGGGCCCACCTGCCCGAGCTCCACCTCGACGGCGGCCTCGAGGCGCTGCCGCCGGCGCCGGCGGTGGCCTCGTTCCCGGACGCCGTCGAAGGCGCCCTCTCCGGCTGCCTGGCCCCGGCCCTCGAGCGCCTCAGCATCGCGGCGTCCGCCGACGACGGCGGCCTCGGCATCCCTGCCGCCGGGCGCGCCGCGCCGTGGCTGCGCTTCGCGGCGGGGCGCGTGGCTGCTGAGCTCCGCCTCGTCGTGCCTTGGCGGCTCGAGTCGCCTCTCCCGGAAGGGTCGGAGATCGAGCTTCCCCTGTGTCAACGAGCGAAGACGATCGAGCTCTGCCTCCGGTATGATTGGTGGCTCCGGCTGCCGCCGGCGGGTTTGTTCACTTCTCTGACGGCGCTGAAGATACACGACTGCGGTCTTGATGGCAGCGAGCTCACAACCCTCGTGTGCACGCAGTGCCCGCACCTGAGCGCCCTGAGCCTTAACGCCACACTGGTTGCTGCCGCCAATGTCTCCATACGTTCGGACTCACTGCACTCACTATCGATCTTGGTCATGAACACACTGCGGCTAGAGGTTGTCGCCCCGAGACTGGAAGAACTGGCTTTATCTTGCCCCCATCAGGCTCATATCTCTGCCCCAAAGCTTGCCAAGTTAGGTTGGCGCATCGGTGATTACGACCCTCGCAACCAACGGTTTGTTGATGTTGGTCGTCGCCTCTTGCTGCTAGAAATTGGCAGACTTTGTCGGGTGGCATCCCTGTTACAGCAGATCGATGAAGTTGATATCTTGAAACTGGATTTCTTCATTCCGGTACGTTGTATCAACCGATTTCCTCATGAAGAATAGATTTTCTGATGGCAGTCAAGTGATTACATCGTGTCTACTCATGACAGGGAATATTGGGGTATCGAAACTGCTTAAAAAAAAGGGCGTATTACATCGTGTCTACTCATGACAGGGAATATTGGGGTATCGAAACTGCTTAAAAAAAAAGGGCGTACCCAGTGCCGTAGGCTTCCCGCACCGTGCGGGGTCTGGGGAAGGGTTGTAATAGCGCCCAAACCTTACCCGCATAAATATGCAGAGGCTGGGGCTTGAACCCGGGACCTTTCGGTTACAGACGGTAGGCTCTACCGCTGCACCAAGCCCGCCCTTCGTATCGAAACTGCTTAGATGATACAAAACTTCTGCCCAAGTGTAAGACCTTGAGTGTATCCATATTGTGGGGTCACCATGGCTTGCCACCAATTATTCCGCATCTCTTGAGGTGTTGCAACAGTACGGCGAAGTTTTCCTTGACATTGTCTCCTCATGAATCAAAAGTAATTTCTAAGCTTTTTACCTTCTATAGTAATCTCCTTAACTTTAGTCAATCGCTAATTTCATTGGTTGCGACCGTTCACTGTTTGCTTGAGAATTGAGACTCCCCTGTTTTTTTCTTGAGTTTGATGAGCTTAGGAATTTTTTTTTTGAACGTAAATTTTTTTTGAACGTAATGAGCTTAGGAATATGTTTATTCAGTTTATTTGAAATTCCAGTACGCTGCATAAACCATTTGAGCAATGTGAACACATGCTCTAGCTAGCGTCTTTTTCTTCATTGACCTCTGGTTTGGGTTCAGTTAATCATTTTAGCTAAAAACGGAGGCACACAGGGTTGTACAGTCCTTGAAATAGATCTATGCTTGATTTAGAGTCAACTGAACATCACATAAGTAAAGGGAAACCTGTTTTTTTATGTATATATATTTTTTCTCCACTAGTACATTAATATTGCCTTTTCTTATTTCCAGGTGTGTCCTTGGCGGTTATCTTGCCCTTGTCGCTTGGAAGAGAATCACAGGTTTGATGCCATTGATCTGGGTTCACTTGAAGAGGTAGAAATCAGTTCCTCCGAATTTTCTCATCATGAATTGGAATTCGTGGAGCTGCTATCCAGATGCAATGCCACATTCCTCAAGAAGTTGGTCATCAACTATAACGTGATTGGTACTCCAGAAACAAAGGAGTTATGCGAGAAGGTCTGCAGCATGTGTCCACCAAATGTTGAACTCGAATTATATTTGTTTCCAGATGGTCCAGATGGGAGACGGGTGCGTTTCAACTGATTACTTAACCCTCATGAAGAATGTAATGTAATTTTGTTTGCTAGTTTCTGCACTCGTCTGACTGCTCAGAGTAGGAGCATTTTCAGGATTCAGTTCATCCTTGGACTCTGATATATTATTTTACGGTTAACTTGCTTGGTACTAAGACTTTATGTTCAAGCATAATGTTGCGGGTTGTTGACTTGTTGTACTCTGTAATCTTTTGTATTTAGTGTTGTTGTTGTTTAAGGATGATATGTGCGTTTTATGAGAAGTTGTCAGAAGTTTCCTGCATCACCACCTGAATACTGAAAACTCTGAAATTACGTTGAAAGGAAGATGAAGCCACCTTTTCCAACAGAGATGGTGCCAGTCAGTTGTGCTTCCTTAACTCTCTTGCTCGTTCCTTTATACAGAAACCTTGTTAAGCTTGTCAAGTTAGTTGGAAGAAGCTAAAAACCAAGAATGAAAGGATCTGACAACTTGACGATGGCAACTTGCAAGCATCTTAAGAAAAGAAACACGACGATTCAGTGAACATTATGACGGTTGAAGCTGACTGACCCACATTATGAGTGAGCAAAGAAACATTCAAATTGTAGAAAAGCTTCCGTGGACATTGAACAGTGAAAACTTTGAAATGGTGCGGATCCTCCGTTCTTGAAATAGCCGGATGCTGCGAGAAACAGAACAGAAGGTTGTTATTTTCTTTGAGAAAAAACCTACTTACTGGGAGTGAACGTTTAATGCATGCCCCCCTGATCGAGATGGGAGCATGAGACGATCAAACGCCGTTCTGGTGGACCTGGCACCGTGGACTCCACTCCTCAGAGACTCATGTCCATGAACGTTTGGTCCAGCAGTTTCTACTTTCTACTGACCTTGTTGGTGAAAGCTCATCAAAGCTTCGCAACCACCCCTGTTATCCTCATCAAAACACACATATACACGCTATCCTTAACATCCAGGAGAGGTGAGGTCACCTGCTTCACCTCGGAAGCTCAGACTCTTTCAGAGAATGCAACAAGAGCATGGTCAGGAAAAACTCTCCCCCTCGATCTCTCTGCGCATGTGAATCCAGTGAAATATTTTCGCGGTGACAGTGTTGTGTGATTGTGTTTTTGCAGATGGTTGAGAAGGGTTGTGAGAGCTGCAGGAAGTGGCAAGAGCACTACTACTGGAAGCATATGGATGTGACCAAGATCCGATTCTTCAAGCTCATGACCGGAGATTTCGCCCAGGGCATTGTAAGTGTCCGCTGTCCACACTACCCTCTGTCGAGTGAATGCCTGCTTTGTGTTCTTACACATGTTGTTTCAGAAAGGAGAGAGTAAAACTTTTGCAGGCTTGACCGAAATGTTAGATTTTTCATGTGAAAATTATACCAGTACATTTTGTGTGGCAAGTGCTTCTGTTTCACTTCTTTTTCCCAATGATTTTACTAGCATTATTGTGAATGATTAAGTATTGACGTGTTAGTGAGAGGTGCAACAAAAGGAGTGTATAGGGGACACACAATTAGTATGAATCTTATGCGCTGATGTATTGCAAGTTATAAAAAATTCTGGTCTTGATTCTACTCTCTTCTAGCTTGCTGATTATCAAACATCGAGTTGTCACTTATTTTAGCTATTACACTATCATCCTTGCAAATTAACCACGTGAGTAACTAGTCTTGAAAATTGTTCATTTTAGAGCATACCGGAGAAGTTTGCGAAGAATTTCAATGGACAGATCACCAAAGGGGTTGACCTGAAAGCGGCAAGTGGCGAAACATGGCACGTCGGTGTAGACAAGATTGATGATGAGCTGCTCCTCACGTCAGGATGGGAGGATTTTGTCAAGGTTCATGAGTTGCAGGAGAATGACATCCTATTCTTCACTTGCAGTGGCAAATCTTCCTTTGAAGTTCTAATCTTTGAAGCTACTGGCTCTGAGAAACTGTCTTCCCTGTTTGATTACAAAATTGATCCTAGAATGCGCAAACATTTGAATGATATAGCGGGTCGACATGGTGAACATTGCACTATAACTGATTCCGAGGATACTGGCGGGCCAGTGCAGCTGGTTGGCTCCCCACACAAGGCTTCTAATTCAAAAAAATATAACTGCAAGACTATACCAAGTAAGTAAAACAATTGCAAGTTTCCAGTAGACTAGCAATTAATATTTGAATATGTTAATAACCTTCTCATATAATATTTTTTTTTCAGCCAGCTAATTACAAGAACTTAAATTCTGCACCATCAATGATATTTTTTCCTTGGTCATTTTGAACATATAAGCTGATATACATGGTGTGCATTTTTTGCAGGGAAAGGGCCTCAATCCCTAAACAGCAGCAGTTGTCGTGTTAAGCATGAAGCAATTGAGGAAGAGGAGAGTGATGAAAGGTATGCCGACTCCAACTTCTACTACTCAAGAACTGCCAATCAGCTTACAGAGGAGGAAAAGGAGATCATTCTCAGTTTGGCTTCCATCCAACCAGAAAATCCTGCATTTGTGGCTGTTCTGCAGAAGAGCCATCGTCAACGCAAGAGCAACTTTCTGGTGAGTCATTCATGAGTGAAATTATTTACCTATGTAAAAATCCTTGGCTTATGAAAGTTATGCCCATGTAATATTTCTCTGGTAGTTGATCTGTTCATTTGTCCACAGGAATTAGAGAGAACCTTTTCTCCAGTAAATGTGACTATTTGGACTGACATCTTCATTTACACAGAATCTGTACTTATCATCATGTTATTACTATACCAAAACATTGTACGCAGTCCAGTGATGCTGACACAATCACGATGTTCATGTGCAGGTCGTCCCCAGTAGGTTTGCTACTGATCATCTTCAGGAAAGAACACAAGAGATAATACTTTGCAGGCCAAGCAGAAAGGACAAGTGGTTTGTAAGATACTATTACACGAGCTACACTCGGGGTTTCCAAAACCTGCAGTTTTTCAAGTTTGTACACAACAACAAGCTTCGCGAGGGAGACATCTGCGTCTTTGAGCTGATGAAAGGAGCAAAGAGGGTGACAATGGCAGTCCATGCCATCAGGAAGGCTCATGGTCGGTTTGTTCTGGTGGGCTAAGTTCTTGTTCTTTGTAGTTTTACTATATATCCTCCTAGGAGTTGGCATGTAGGATGGACTTGTGCAGATGTAGTTTCTGAAGCATGTACTCTGTAGAAGTAGCACTGGAAACTGGAAATGCCTAGTGCGACGCCTTGCATGGAATGCAGGTGGACTTTTGTTTCCTGTAAGGTAACTTCTTGAAGCAGTTTGACCGTGTGAGTCCAAGAAAACTGAACAAGGTGTGAGTGTGACCTTTCTGTGCTGTGCTATCATATATATGGAGTACTCTCTTGTCCCATTGTTTAAGGAGAAAGCTCTGTTTGTCCAGATGATATGCTTGACACGCAGTGGTTGCTGCAGCCTCTGTTTTCGTCTGCATGTGTACTACTCTGAAAGTTCTGAAACGGTGACTTGGTACGTGCTGGCGTGATGCCACTGCGAAGTTACAACTAAGCTGGCCGGTTTCATGGTTTTTTTTTATCTGAGTTTACGGGAACTTGATCTCTTTTTTTTTTCGAATGCAGAGATCATCTTCATGAATGCAAGCTTCGTAGACTTTACTTAATGTTTCAGAACATCTTGTAGCAGCATGGTTCTTGAAGCAATTGGCTGCGAGGTCTTTTTACGGTACCTTATACTACTGATTAAAAGGACCAGTATATAAAGATCCGACGGTTGAAAATAATTGTATACTAGTGTAATCTTGAGCAGTGGTATATGTAGTATAGAGTGAGTAGTATAGGTAGTATAAGGGTACTATTGGAAGGAATCTTAGTGGCATCATTGTAATAATCTATGGTTGGCTTCTTCCAAGTGCCTTCGCTGGGTCGCTGCCAGGAGCCATGCGGGCACGCGCTAATGGTGGCAGCGCCGGTGGCTAGCAGGTGGTGCAAGCGGCCGCAGCCACAGCCGCCGGTGAGGGCATCAGGCAGCAAAGGCCGCAGATGAGCGTACAAGGTGCCAGCAGGCAGCAGCAGTGTGCATCCTTCCGTATTGAGGAGGCAACCTGAAACTCTTTCGCAAAGGGAAACGACGAAGCAGTCGGCGGGCAGACTGTTACCAGAACTTAATTTGACCCAGATGATCCACGAGATCCCACCAAATCCAAATCCATCAACAAATCTTAAGCACGGATGGGTTAAAATTGGACCCAATGCAAATCCGTCTAAACCCACCCATGCACACGGACTGCCCGCCGTCTGTCTGTCTTCGTGGCCACTCGACCATGGAGGAGCAGCTAGCAGGACGACCGCCCTTGGGCCGAAGCGCCCCTGGAGGTGCCGGCGATCATCTCCCGTGCGACGCGACGCGGAGGGCGGAGAGTTCGACGACATCAATCATCTTAACGGGGAATGGGCACCATTGGTGTTGGGCGGAGCACGACGGCCTGGACGGAGAGGTCCTCTTCGTCAGCGGCAGCGGCTCTCGGTGTCGCTGGCCGGCGGTGCCGACTACTTCAACGCGGCAATTACTCGTACTAATTAATATAATTATTATTACTAAATTACCCACACTGTGTATCGATCCAAGTCGCCCGTAATTCAGGCAAGCTAGCCCTGGGAAAATCTGCCTTTGCTCTGACCTGAATAACAGTGACCTCTCGTTTACTACTTTTCATGCATGTCTGAAACAGAGACCATACATACAATTCTACTTGTGTTTGTTTGACACAAAGACTTCATCTTGTGGCATCGTAGTTCTGAAACAACAGGATCTGACGGTAGGCAATCAATCCAACACAATGGTGTGTTCACTGTTCAGCTCAAAGCCCAACAGGGGAAATAAATCTTGCTCTCTGCTTCACTTCACTCCACCTACCACCAGCTTTTACCGCTTTCCAAGATGAGGTCCTAGTGGACCTTCCATGGATGGCCCCACTCGCAGTGACCGAGGTCTACGAACGCCTGGTCCACCACATACTGAATTTGTCGGTGTAGTAGAGGTCACCACTCCTGTCCCCGTCAAACCCAGATACACACTACCTCGTCAACATCAAGAAGAGGAGGGCGGCTTCACCTCGGAAGCTCAGACTTGCAGGATGCAACAAGGGCATGGTCAAGAAACATCCCTCTCTCGATTTCTATACACTCTTCATATGAGTCCTGTGAAAGATTTGTGCTCTGACAGTGTGTTGATTGCATTTGGCAGATGGTTGAGAAGGGGTGTGAGAGCTGCAGGGAGTGGCAGGAGCACTACTACAGGGAGCACATGGATGTGAGCAAGATCCACTTCTTCCAGTTCATGACTGGAGATTTCGCCCGGGGCATTGTAAGTGTCCACAGCTCACAGTACCCTGTCAAGTGAATGCCTGCTTTGTGTTCTTATATATGTCGTTCAGAAAAGGGGTAGTAAAACTTTTAATTTGCAGATTTCACACATTTTTAGAAATTGTTTCAGTACATTTTGTCACAACACAAGTACTTCTGTTTCACTTATTTTTCTTAATGATTTTACTATAGTGACAGAAAAGGTAGTAAATAGTGGATAATCAAGTGCTGACGTGTTAGTGAAAGGAGTCAGCATGCAACAAAAGGAGAAAAGGACACACAGTTGGTTCTAGTATCTAATATGGATATCTTTTGCATTGATGTATAGTAATAAAAAAAGATGGTCTTAAACAATTTGCATAATTCCGGCCAGTTCAGAGAATTCTAAAAGTTATCCGTTCATTAATGATTATCGAGCAATGAGTGTGGTCACTTTTATTATTACCATCATCCTCATAAAATTGTCAGCCATATGAGTAACTTGTCCTTAAAAAAATTATTTTTTATTATAGAGCATACCAGCAAAGTTTGTGAAGAATTTCAATGGTCAGATCACCAAAGGGCTTGACCTGAAAGTGCCCAGTGGTGAAATATGGCATGTCGATGTGGACAAGGGTGAAAATGAGCTGCTACTCACATCAGGATGGAAGGATTTTGTCAAGGCTCATGGACTAAAGGAGAATGACCTCCTTATATTCAAATGCCGAGGCAAGTCTTCCTTTGAGGTCTTGATCTTCGAAGCGAGTGGCTGCGAGAAACTGTCTTCCTTGTTTGCCAACAGGATCGGTCCTAGTATGCACAAACATTTGAATGATATAGCGGCTCAAGACGCAGTTTTAAAGCCATACACTGTAACTGATTCCGAGGAGGTTAGCGTGCCCCCGCCACTGGTTGGCTCCACACACATGGCTTCTACTTCAAAGAAATATAATTGCAAGACTAGACCAAGTAAGTAGAACCATTACAAGCTTCCAGTTTAATACTAACATTGTCTGTTTGTCACTAGCGACTATATTTGAGATCTGTTAATATTCCTTGCAGCCGGGTAATTAGAAGACATGAAATTCTGCACCATCAATTTTGTTTTTGCTTGGTCATTTTCAGTAGATAAGCTGATATACATGATATGCATTCTTTTCGCAGCGATAGAGCCTCAACCCCTATACAGCAGCAATTATCATGTTAAGCATGAGGCAATGGATGAAGATGAGAGTGATGATAGATATGCTGACTCCAAGTACTACTATTCAAGGGTTGCCAACCGACTAACAGAGGAGGAAAAGGAGAATATTCTCAGTTTAGCTTCCGTCCAACCGGAAAATCCTGCATTTGTGGTTGTTCTGCAGAAGAACAATCGTCAACGCAGGGGCAACCTTCTGGTGAGTTACTCGTAGGTGAAATTGTTTAGCTACATAACATTCTTGACTTGTTAAAGTTAGGCCCGTGCAATATTTAGTTGATCTATTTATTTGTTCATAGGAATTAGAGAGAACTTTTTCTCCGTCAAATACAGTAGCTTCTATTTGTCTGAAACAGGGTTCTCCTTGTATATATTACATGGACTAGGATCTTCATTTACACGGAATTTGTAGATATCATCATATTACTACATCATAGTGTCCTAAGTAGTCCAATGGTGTTTACATGACCGACGTTCATGTTCAGATCGTCCCCAGTACATTTGCTGCTGATCATCTTCAGGAAAGAACACAGGAGATCATACTTTGTAGGCCAAGCAGAAAGGACAAGTGGTCCGTCAGATACCATTACACTGGCTACACCCGGGGATTCAAAGACCTGCAATTTTTCAACTTTGTACACGACAACAAGCTTCGCGAGGGAGACATCTGCGTGTTCGAGTTGTGGAAAGGAGCAAAGAGGGTGACAATGGCAGTTCATGTCATCAGGAAGTTTGGCGACCGGTTTTTTCTGGTGCGCTAAGTTCTTTGGTGTTTTGTAGCGTACTATAACCTCCAGGAGACGTTGGCATGTAGGAATGTAGGATACTAGAATGGACTTGTACAGGTGCAGTTTCTGAAGCCTGTACTATGCAGAAGTAGCACCTGAAACTGAAACCGAAAGTTCCTAGTGTGACGCCTTGCATGGAATGCAGGTGCACTTTTGTTTCCTGTAATAAGGTGACTTCTTGAACCAGTTCGACCGTGGGTGTACTCGTAGTAGAACAAGGTGTGACTGTGACCTGTGAATATGATGGCACCATGGTGGTTTGGTTGGTCTTTGTTTGTGTTGTGCTATCATATATATACTCTCTAGCTCCATTGTTTGGATGAACCTCTGTTTGTCCAGCAGAATTTTGGAATTAGTAGTTTATAACAGTAGCAGCTAAGTAGGCAATGGAACTGATGCAGATCACAACTACAGTTATTTTTTGCTTTTTGGAACACTGGTTCTGAAACTAAATACTAATATATGAATCCTGCAATCAACCGAACAGAATGTGGTGGTTACTGTTCAGCTCGAAAATCAAGAGAGGAGACAAATGTCTGTCTGCTTTCACCGCTCTCCAAGCTGAGGTAAATGCTCTGCCTCGGTGAACCTTCCTCGGTGGTCCCACACAACAGTCACCAAGGTCTACGAACGCCTGGACCACCAGTATGTGCTGTACTGGACATGGTCGTGACGTGGTGTCCTCTCAGAAAATCTATATGCATGTAGCCACTCCGGTAACTCTCATCCGACACGCACTCCCTCTCGTTAACACCGAGAAGAGGGGATGAGCTTCACTTCGGGAGCTCAGACTCGCAGGATGCAACAAGAACATGGCCAAGCTTCAGTAAAACTCTCTCTCTCGTCTCTCTCTGTCTCTCTGCATACGAATCCTGTGAAATATTTGTGCTCTGAAAGTGTTGTGTGATTGCATTTTGGCAGATGGTTAAGAAGGGGTGTGAGGCCTGCAGGAAGTGGCAGGAACACTACTACTGGGAGCACATGGATTTGACCAAGATCCGCTTCTTCAAGCTCATGACTGGAGATTTTACCAAGAGCATTGTAAGAATGTAAGTGTCCACAGGGCAGCCCACTACTCTGTTTGTTTTCTCCACCAATACTCCACTGCTATGTCAAGTGAACATTATTTGTTTCTAAAATAGATGTGGGTCTAGAAAACATGCGGTTGAACTTTCACAAACTTTGGATATGAATACATAAAAATATGTGTGCATTTGTCATGTCGAAATGGTTACTGGTACTTGTAGTTCTGGCATCGCAAGTGTTAATTTCATTAATTTATTTCCTCTGTAACTTGTACTACCAAATAGAAGGGAAAAAAGAGAAATAGTCAAAGGAGACAATTTGTCAATGTTTGAAACCACAAAGTGAAACAGAATGAGGTTCATGAATTTCTTATACAAGCGACACTTCTTTTAGCTCTTGAAACTTGTGATTGTGGTGAGCACTAGTGAGCTATCCCTGTAAATGGTAATATGTTACTGACAGGTGCAGCAGTGAAAGGAGTAATGGACACATAAACTCTACTCATGTATACATGGACCTAAATATTAATCTTACCTAATAGGTGCACTTATTAGATGGCAAATATATTTTAAGTATTACCTAAATATTAACCACATGAGGAATGAGTGATCGATTATTCACTTTTGTGTCTTCATCTTTAGAGCATACCAGAGAAGTTTGCAAAGAATTTCAAGGGCCAGATCACTGGAGGATTTGAACTGAAAGCGCCCAGTGGCCAAACATGGCACGTCAGTGTAGATAAGCGTGGAGATGAAATGTTCCTCACGTCAGGATGGGAGGATTTTGTCGAGGCTCATGAACTGCAGGAGAATGATTTCCTGCTCTTCACATGCTGTGGCAACTCTTCCTTTCAGGTCCTAGTCTTCGAAGCAAGTGGCTCTGAGAAAGTGTCTTCTCTGTTTGGCAACAGAACCGGCCCTGATATGTGCAAACAGATCAACAATATTGCGGGTCAACATGCTGAGCATTACTCCGTGAGTGACTCTGAGGACACTACTACACCGTCCCAGCTGGTTGGATCCCCTCAAAATGCCTCTTCTACCAAGAAATGCAGTGGGAAGAATAAACGACGTGAGTAGAATTACTACAAGTTTAGTACAACACTAGGCATGCTTTGTTTGTTTTGATTAATTAGTGCATGGCATGTCTTAAATCTTAATAATATTTCTATTTAAAAGGTAGTATCTAAATAATACATGTAAAACTAATGCATCATCATCTTTCTTGTCAGGTGGAACTGAATCTCCAAATGCTAACAACTTTGTCGTCAAGCATTCGGCAATTGGCGAAGAGGATAGTGATGATGAATATGCTAACTCTAACCGCTACTACTCGATGTTTGCCAATCGACTAAGAGATGAGGAAAAGGAGGAAATAATAGGTTTGGCTTCCATCCAGCCGACCAATCCTGCATTTGTGACTGTTCTGATGAAAAAGCATGTTCAGCGCACAAATAACTCTCTGGTGAGTTGATTTGTTAAGAACTACAGAGAAGTTTTCCTCTTTCAAATGGGAGAATTTTATCATTTTGACCACGAAATCGGTGGACTTCTCTAAAATGACCACCTCTTTCAAATGGTAGGAGTTTGCTGACAGCCATTTGTCAGCTATTTGTGTAGTGTAGTCTGGTCCTTCCAATCTGACAATGTTCAATATTAAACATCCCCAGCTATCTAAATGCAGCTAACTGTATATCCCAAGGACTAAATATCACCAACTTTAATATACTGCTTATAAGGAAAACTTAAGCTCGCGCCTCGCAGTAAATGTGTGTTCATTTTAATTTATCAATAGTGATATCTTCATATACACTAAAATTATCTGAATTTGCCATATTGTCATATCATACTCTGTTCATGTGAAATGCTGAAACTAGTTGAATTGATGTGCAGATCATCCCCTGTAGATTTGCTGCTGATCATCTTGAGGAAAGAACCCATGATATCATATTTCGTAGGCCAAACAGGAAAGAGAAGTGGCCCCTCAGCAACTATTACGCGCCCTACATGCGAGCCTTCCGAAACTTGGCGTTTTTCAAGTTTATGCGCGACAACAAGCTCCGCGAGGGTGATATCTGCATCTTCGAGATGATGAAAGGCAAAAAGAGGGTGACCATGACCATCCATGTCATCAGAAAGGTCAATGACCGTTTTATCCTGGTGGGCTAAGTTGTTCGCTGTACTGTATCGTGTAAACCCCTAAGAGTTGCCATGTAGGATGCATATGTAAAGGTGTAATTTCTGCAATATGTGTTATATGTAAGACATCTGGAGTAGCACTGAAAAATGATACAGGAAGTGCCTAGTGATGCCTTGAATGGAATGCAGGTGCACTTTGTATGATGTAATTTGACTTCCTGATTCAGTAGTATGGTATGTAGTCTCTGCCCAAAAGTATTGTTTCTGGGGCAGTTTTCAGTTCAGTAGAAGCCTGTTTGTGTTGTACCGATGGTGAAACTAGTTGTGTTTATATGCTTCTCGTGCGTTGCTGTGGCTTCATATTTTTGCATTGCATCTAAAAGGAGTGCTTTCTTTCAAAGATTTAAAAAATCAAAACAATTGGGCGCAGGGTGGGCTTTTTTCTTCTTTTCAGTAAGTACCTACCAACAATGAGATCTCACCGACAGCAGTTCATGTTCCACTTGAAAGTTGAAACCCGAGTCACGAGTTCTTTCCACGAGTCCATGGCTGGCCAGTAGTGTCCCTTTTCTTGCTTGAATGAACTAGTTGAAATCCGTGAGTTGGGGACTGGGCTGGGAGAGGAGAAATGCAGATAGCATCATTCTTCAGGCTACATGCATTCATCAGTTACTAGATCACTGTAACAGATAAAATGATGGTACCAACCAAATTAAACACCTATGGCGCGAAACCGAGAAGTTCGTCTTGAGCGAGGGGAAAAGTTTTCGTCTTGTTTTTTTAATTATGGATTAAATCCGGCCTCTATATCCATAAATGGACATATACAACCAAAGGTTACATAGAGTACTTAGACTCAAATTTAACAAAGAGGAGCCAATACAAGAAAGAAAACTTCTAAGATAGAGAAACAAACTTGAAGACTAAACTTCATCATTCTTCGTCATCCCTGCTTCGTTCTTGCACTATCATCATACTCCACCGAGTCATATCTTCTGTCTACTTAGAAACTTGATGTCGAACTTGAAAAACTTGTCTTCTAATACTTGCACAACAAACTCCATTGTAGGTATTGAACATCGGGTTAAAAGACTTCTAGAGTGACGCCTCCATGAAGGATTCGACGCCAAAGGCGCCGTCGCCGCCCATCCGGCCAGCCGGATACGGTTTTCACCTAGAAGACCAGAACCCCTGCACAGAGCTTCACAACAAACATCTCAAAGGAGGGAAACGTGCTATCGAGAGGCCAATTTTTGCTATCGAGACATATATACTAGTGCTTACTGTTTCAAACAGAACAAAGTATTATTACTTTCACGGAATTATATATATGTTGCCATCTAATATTTATTGAGGGATAGGGAAAAAACACAGGTAGACCTAAAAGCGAGAGAGATGTTAATTTAGCAAGCACAGAAGCCCTGACCAAACAACTTACTATTTGTCTCCGTTGACCATGCATTCCTCTGTCGGAGGCTCTTTACAGCCACATGTTAATCATCACATACGTGGTTCAATTAAACACATGTCAGATATATATGGAGATATGAAATATGTGCAAAAGAATTGCAATGCAAATGAAAAATTGTATAGAATAATTGTTAACTAATAAGTCTATCACAGCCGCGCAAAGATATATCTGGAACTATATCATATTTTGTTAGAATATTTACAGATGAGATATATACCCTCGTGGCCTCAACAACATATTATTTTTTCCTTTGGGCCTGCCGGCTCCTGGCCCAACTAGACAGCGTACACACATGCAAGTTTGTTAAGCTACGGATTACCAAGTCTATTACGTACAGGATACATACATCGTGTATACAGTATACATCGAAGAGGGGCCCCTTCCGTTGGGGGGCCCGGGGCGGCCGCACAGCTCGACCCCCCTCAGGGCCGGGCCTGGGGAAACGATGCCCAAACCGCCGCCGCCGTTGTTGACACCGACACCAATTGAGTAAAGCTTTCGCTCGTAGCTCCTGCACGACCACCCAACACCCCAAACAAGGAATCTGCAGCAATCTTGTGACCAAACCTGACGTGCAGCCCTATTAGAACTGACAACACCAGGAGGCACCGAAGACATGGACCATTGGTGTCTGGATCCGGATGACTCCACCCCCTTCGCCGACTCGGTGGTCGCCACCACCTCCGCTGTGGGGCAGTAGCAACTTGCTGGGCATGACCCCTGCCACCATCCTTCGTTCGCCCACTCCACCGGCGCACTTAGTCGTCGACGAAGGCTCGAGTTCGGGGAGAGAGAGAGAGAGAGAGAGAGAGAGAGAGAGAGAGAGAGAGAGAGAGAGAGAGAGAGAGAGAGAGAGAGAGAGAGAGAGAGAGAGAGAGAGAGAGAGAGAGAGAGAGAGAGAGAGAGAGAGAGAGAGAGAGAGAGAGAGAGAGAGAGAGAGAGAGAGAGAGAGAGAGAGAGAGAGAGAGAGAGAGAGAGAGAGAGAGAGAGAGAGAGAGAGAGAGAGAGAGAGAGAGAGAGAGAGAGAGAGAGAGAGAGAGAGAGAGAGAGAGAGAGAGAGAGAGAGAGAGAGAGAGAGAGAGAGAGAGAGAGAGAGAGAGAGAGAGAGAGAGAGAGAGAGAGAGAGAGAGAGAGAGCGGCGAGCTGCGCGGAGGGCGGCGCCGCCGGGCAGTCCTGACTCCGGCGAGCTGAGCTGCGGCGCGAGGTATATTTTCCTTTCCTTTTCTTTTGTAGTTGTGAATATTGAAAATTAGTATCGTCAGTTAGTTAGGTAGGTAGGTACAAAAATTTGTGTAGTTATTCTAACTTTAGATCTAGGGGGAAAATAGTGTAGTTTGTTTGAAAAGCAGTAGAGTTTAATAGATTATTTTCGATGTAGGAATCAGATTAGTGTAAGCATGGCATATAGGTTTTTTTCTGTTGCATCTATTAATCTGAGGTTTTATATGTAAAAATTTTCCCATGTCTCAGATATGTCGGAACCAATGGAGCTTAGTATTTTCCATGGAAATGGGGAAATCTGTCGTGGTCCATATGGCGTTGATTTGAGTAATTTCCAAGAGACCACCATAGAGCATCCAAACCCCGAGGGAACAAATATCAGGGATTTGATTAGCTGGCTTCTCGCATATTTCCAGTTGGACCCAAGGGTTTATTCCATGACGATTCAGTGCTTGTGTCTTCGGTTCTTGACTCCGGTATGTTTTCAATTGATGGTAGCGGATCAGACATACAAGTGGAGGAAATGGGTAGAGTGGTGTAAGCGGTGTCAGGCTGGGCTAAATATATTGGTGCAGCCATGTCCAAAAGAGTTGGCCGAAGGTGACAGTAGTTTATCAACACCGGCTGTGGGAGAGAGTAGTCATTGGGATGAGGTGTCCGCAGAGCAACTGCCGATTAGACAGTTGGGGGATTTTTATGGTCAGGCGGATGCAGGAGAACAGGTTGAACAGATTATTGACGTGCTTAACAACGTGGACCGCAACGCCATCCACGAGGAAGAAACTTTGATGCAGTCTGCGAATTCAGTGGGTGATAGAGATGAGGATGATGAAGAGAGGGAGACATCTAATATTGGGGGTTCTAGTGATCCAGTCACCGATGAATGTAACAGACCTAATAGAGCAACAACGGGAATTATGGAAAATCAGCAGTCTCCTAGGCAGTGTGGTTTGATCAGGGTTAATGTGAATCAACGATTTCGTAATCAGCAACAATTGAAGGACGCTGTGTCACGCTGGGCGGTTACATCATTCAAAGAGGTGTTGGTGAAAACCTCCAGCCCAGGAAAATATGGTGTTAAGTGCAGAACGCTAGGATGTAGTTTCTATGTTCATGCATACAAGCCGAAGTATGAGACCCATTGGATAGCCTCTAAAGTGGTCGACCACAGTTGCACGCTACAAAACTTTGGGCGCAAGCACCGCAATCTGACTGTCTCATTGGTTGCAGATGAATTGTTTGATGAGATTATTGATAAGAGCGACAAGGAGTGCTCATTTATCCAGCGAGCAATCACACAACGGTTCAAATATGAGATTACTTATCAGAAAGCTTGGCAGGCAAAGCAGAAGGCCAGGGAGATGCGGTGGGGTACCTATGAGGCATCTTACTGAACCTGCCTCGTGTGCTTGAAATCTTGAAGGAAAGGAATCCTGGCACGTACACTGCTTTCAAGGAGACGGTAACGGAGGAGGATCAGCCCAGGACTTTTAGACGTGCTTTCTTTTCTTTGGGTCCGTGCATTCAGTCATTCCAGCATTGCCGTCCTTTGCTTTGTATGGATGGCACATTCTTGACGGGAAAGTACAAAGGCCATATCCTTACTGCAGTTGGAGTTGATGCAGACAACCATATACTTCCGTTGGCTTTTGCATTTGTCGAGGGTGAGAATAGGCTAAGTTGGCTTTGGTTTATGAGGCATCTCAAGGCTGGGGTTGTGCGAGATCGGCCTAATATATGCATCATTCACAACTGCCATGCTGGCATCTTATCTGCTATAAAAACTTTGCAAGAGGACCCTTGTGAGCCGTATCCCTGGCCTGACCTGCAGAGCAGGTGGTGCGTGCGTTATATGGGAGCCAATTTCTACAAAAAGTTTAAGAGCAAGAGGCTCATGAACATGTTCAAGAAATTGTGCAGCCAAAACCAGACTCGCAAGTTTGACGCTTTGTGGGAAGAGTTGGATAGGCTGACTAGGGCGCACATCCAGGAGCTGAGCAAGAAACCCCTTATGGATGATGATAATGTGACCGAGGCCTTGCCACCACTAGGGCAAGGGCTAGATCCGCCTAATGTGAGAAGGTCTGTTAGAAAAATCAAATGTTTCTCTCATTGGATCGAGACAGAGCCAAGAGATAAGTGGGCGTTGCTCTTTGACACGGATGGTGCAAGGTGCGTAGTGTTTGCAGTATTTTTAATCAATTTAGTTTCATGATCTCATATTTATGCAGTGTGATTGATGTTTCCTGACATGATCTAATAGGTTCGGCGTCATGACTACGAACCTACCAGAGGTTTACAATTGGGTCATGAGAGATTTGCGTGGCTGCCCCTTATTGGTATCGTTGCAGGCATTTTGTATGGCATTATTGGACACTATCAAAAGCGCCATACAGCTGCTGTTCTTCATAGCACAACAATGCAAACACCATACTGTTTCTGGATGATGAAACACCTGGATAAGAAGAACAAGAAGGCATCTCAGCACACAGTCCGTTACATGGATATGGGTACCGATGAGCACAACTTCCAGATCACGCTGAGAGCGAAAGAAGGTGTAGGGATGAACACAAGAACTGTTACTCATGAGGTGAAGCTAGGTCAACAATTCAATGGGTCAATGGAATGCACATGCAACAAGCCGAAGCTTCTCCATCTGCCATGTTCACATGTCCTGGCTTCGCTGGCTCAAGTGAACGCTCCAAGTAGGCCTTATGTCTCAACGTTTTACTGCAAGAAACGTGTGGTCCTTACATGGGCCAAGGAGATTTATGGATTCATGGCACATGGTAACTTCACCGTGTATAACAGTGATATGCCAATTTGTCTTCCACCCATGGAGTTGCTTCGACATACCCATGCCAAAGGGACACGTCCACTGGCTAGGGGTATCTGCAATGACATGGACGAGGCAACATGCCAAAGTGGCTGTGAGAAAGTGTCTTCTCTGTGTGGCGACAGAATTGGTCCTGATGCGTGTAAATGTGTCAGCGATATTGCAGGTCAACATGGTGGGGATTACTCTGAGAACACTACTACACCGTTGCAGCTGGTTGGATCCCCTCACGACGGCTTTTCTTCAAAGAAATCAAGTGGGAAGAAGACTAAACCAAGTGAGTAAAAGTTTGTAGTGCACCAATAGACATGTTTTTTTTTAATAATTAGTGCACAGCATGTCTTAAATCTTAAATATGTCGACTTGGTGTCGATCATTTTCAATATATATAAGCTCATGCATAATGTACATTTTTCTTGTCAGCTGCACATAAATCTACAAACACTAGCAACTGTATTGACGATCATTCGGCAATTGACAAAGAGGGGGAGGAAAAGGAGATGAGGAAAAGGAGGAAATAACAGGTTCGGCTTGCATCCGACCAATCAATCCTGCATTCTCTTTTTACTGTCTATGTTCAATGCAGAAACAACTTCCTGGTGAGTAAAAAGAGAATGACATGATTGAATTCAGTACCTACATGGAAGTCCTGATTTGTTCAATTTTGGCGTGTGCCGTCTTAATAGGTAGTTATGGTTTTGATTTGTTTTAATAGGAACTACAAATAAACTTTCCTCGTTCAAATGATAGCTATTATGGTGGAAATTTGCTACAACCACAACTCTCTGAAACTACCAAATGGCAGCTATATATGTAGTATGTCCTGCCAACCTAACAGTGTCCAATACTGAAAATCCTCAGCTACCTAAATGCAGCTAAATGTATATTATCAGATCACACTCTTTCCATGTCCAATACAATGCTGAAATAGTTTATTGTATGTGTAGATCATCCCCAGGAGATTTGCTGCTGATCATCTCAAGGAAAGAGCACATGATATAATACTCAGTAGGTAGGCCAAACGGGAAAGATAAGTGACTCATCAGCTACTATTGCTCGCGATACATGTCATCCTTCCAAAACTTTCAAGTTTGTGCGCAACAACAAGCTCAGGAAGGGGAAAGGAGGGTGACGATGACTGTCCATGTCATTAGATTGATCAATGGCTGGTTTATTCTGGTTGGACAAGTTGAATTGTGTCCTCCCAAGAGTTGGCATATATGTAGAATGTGCAGTTGTCCTGTTTTAATTTCTGCAGTACGTAGTACGTAAGAGTAGCACTGGAAACTTCTTAGACTGGAAGTGCCTAGCATGCCTTGCTTGTAGTAAGTGCACTTTATGTCCTGTAAGAGTAGCACTTGATGCAGCAGTATTGCTTCTAGAACAAGGTATGCCCTCTATAATGTGAACGTTTCTAAGCAAATGACACCCTTACGCCTAAGGTTCTGCCTTGTGCTTTTGTGCGTTGTTCAGTTTCTCCCTTCTGTTGAAAGCTATTGTACTCTGTTCAGAAGTGTTGTTCCATAGGATGTTTCTACGTTCAGTGGTAGCTTGATTGTGCAGTAGCCATGGTGGAATTAGTTGCAGTGATATGATTCTCAAGCATTTCTGTGACTTCCCACTTTCATTTCTATATGGTGATATGATGTGTACAGCTGTTGAAGTTCTGGAATTGTGACATGGCATGTGCTGGCACTCTGAAGTTTCAGCTAAACTGGTAGGTTTCAGCTGGGTTTTTGGAAATTGGAGCCTGATAGATAAACTAAATATAGGTCTGAATATTAAACAGCTCTGGTCAGGCAATTATCTGATATTACACTAATTTGGCTTGATTCTTGTTTGAAATAATCATATCGTGACTCGTGAGACAACCTAGTTCTTGAAATAATCGTGTACTACTGTGCTAATAGCTAAACCAGATGTCTATTGCCCCCCATAAGTATCAGCAAAAGGAAAGTAAAGTTTTGTTCACTGTTTACCCCACTCACCGCCAACTTTATCTTCCCCCAAAATGAGGCAGGCAACATCCTAGTGCTCATCGCCCAAAGCAGTGAAAAGAATGCAGCAGCTACCCTGACCCCAGTTGTAAGTCACCAAAGTCCATGAAGGCATGAACAGTTTGGTCTACCAGCCCCATGCATATGTCCAATCTCACAGTAACTAGTAACAACTCCTCTCACCCTCATCAAAACACTCCCTCGTTAACATCAAGGTGAACAGAGCAACTATGCTATTCAGAGAATGCAGGATGAGCAAGGTAAGAGCTCTCGCTACCTTCATCTACTTTCATCCATCAAATGTGAATGATCTGCGACAAATATGTCTCCAGAGAAACTTTGCAAGATTTGTGCCGTGACAATGCTCCGTGTTTGCATTTCAGATGGCTCGGCAGGGGTGTGAGAGCTGCAGGAAATGGCAAGAGCACTGCAACCTGGAGCACATTGGTGCGAGCAAGGTCCGTTTCTTCAAGCTCATGACCGGGGATTTTGCACAGGGCATTGTAAGTATCATTGTATTCCCAAGTTGGTAGCTCTTCAAGTTGTGCATTATTTAAACTGTGCTTCTGCAAATTTGGAGAATATGTGCTGGTTTTCTTGCTGGATATGTGTTGCGGAACGAAAAATAGGCAACCAAAGGACACACTTGCGGTCTTAAGTAATAACCTCAAGGATGAGTTTATGGAAACTTCTTTTTTTATATGACAGATATAAATAGTTTACATTAGTCACTGATTTTCTTTACTGAGGTTATTGAAACTACTAACGGAACAAGCACTTATTTATATTAGACACATAATCAAGTTATTGACACCATATTCTTCTAAAGGCCCTAATTGTATGATACCTGTCTCCTGTTTTTTTTTCTTAGACCATACCAGAGAAGTTTCTGAGCAATCTAAACGGGCAGCTCACCAAAGGGTTAAACCTGAAAGCCCCCAGCGGCGAAACATGGCTCATTGAGATCGCCAAGAATGCCGATGAGTTGTTGTTCATGTCGGGGTGGGGTGATTTTGCCAGAGCACATGAGCTACGAGAGAATGACCTTCTCATCTTCACTTCTAGCGGCAACTATTCCTTTGATGTCCTGATCTTTGACGCCAGTGGCTGTGAGAAAGTGCCTTGTTTCTTCACCAGTAAAAAGGGTCCCTGTATGCACAAACATTTCGATGGCATAGTGGATCAACAAGCTGAACACTGCATTTTAAGTGATTCTGATGACTCAAGTATGCCACTGCGCCTCATTGGATCCCCACACAAGGCTTCTAATTCAAAGAAGGGTGGCAAGACCAAACCAAGTAAGCAGCAGTGCAAATTTGCAGTATGCTCTCATAAGTTGTTCTTTGGGGTTTCACTGGAGTTGGTTAAAGCTGTGTATTCAATTATCAAACTTGTATACAGATTTCATCATTTACCTTCAATGATGATGTGTTTAAATAGCTCATGTTCGGATGTAAGTTATCAGGTTTATATGAATAGTGCACATTTTTTACAGGGAAAGAACCTGAATTTCCAAGCAGTACCAACTACCACATCAAGGATGAGGCGATCAGTGATGACGAGCAGAGCGACGACACGCTTGTCGATTCCAACTACTACTACTACTCAAGGTCTGCCAGCAACCTAACAGGTGATGAACGGGACCAAATATTCAGTTTGGTGTCTATTCAACCAGGCAATCCAGCATTTGTGGCTGTCCTGCAGAAGACCCATATTGGGTACAAGAACAACTTCCTGGTCAGTTCATGTATATTCAACTATTAGGCAATCCAGCATTTGTGGCTGCCCTGCAGAAGACCCATAGATTTTTGCTTAATGTTTACTAATTTGCACCTCCATCCGAAATTTTGTGCAGTGCATCTATTGGATTTGACAGGAAATAGATCGGTTCTCTTTGGTCACACATCTTATGACTGCATAACCATATATTGATGTTCCGTGATTGATTAAGTTTTGTCGTAAACCTAATTGGTTACTTCCATTTACATAATCAGCAGTTAGTGTTGTGAACTTTGTAGACGGTGTATGACTGCAATGTGTTCCTACATTTCTTCTGTCGCTGCTTACGAAGTCTTTGCTGATCCAGTTATGCATTTGCAATGCAGATCATCCACCATGGATTTGCTGCAGACCACCTTGAGGGAAGACCTCATGACATCCTGCTCATCAGACCAAACAGGAAAGAGAAGTGGTATGTCAGATACTACCATTCGAGCCGCACAAGAGGATTCAACTGCTGCAGATGGATCAAGTTCATCCGCGACAACAGGCTGCGCAAGGACCACATCTGCATCTTCGAGCTTATGAAAGGTGCGAGGACAACAATGGTTGTCCATGTCCTCCGGAAGGTTGATGGAAGGTTTATGCTGGTGGCCTAAGCTCATGTATCCCCCTATCCTCCTAGTTTGATATGTTGTGTCATGCCGAGTAGTGTTGTGCTGTATGTACATGTATGCGCCACTGAAAAACTCAACTCCAAGCAGGAACCAGTGCCCTGGCCCAATGTGAATGTGTGACGTGTGAATGAATGTTTCTAATTCACAATTCATGAGTAATTATGCGTTCCAGAGGGCAACGGACTATAAATCGACGGTAGGCAAATCTCTCATCAACCTTGGAACTACTGGTCAACAAGCAGAAAAATGATGCGTCCACGTTAACGAATGAATTACGACCTCATGCAAAGGTACAAAGGCAGTAAGCCGGTTACACTATCATTTAACTCAGGTCAACTGAAATTTGACACCAAAAGATCTCAGCAGACGTATCACACCGTGAAAAGAAAATAAGTCCATGGGCACACGCCATGCCATGTAGCATAAAATTTATTTCAGTCTAATCTATAAACCCAGGCTGGAAACTGACTATTGCTGGGGAAAGTCATCTAACTTTGCAGGAGATGAAATGTGAAATGCCAGAATAGCTTTCCAAAAGACCCATCTTTTATCCTTTCGAAAGGATGGAATCTACACAACAGCTTCAAGTACCTGCAAAATAGCATCACAACATATGGTAAGCATAGGCACAGGAATTCAGTCTTACGAACAGCAAGTGGAGAAATTTGAAAAAGCTTCAGGGCTCGGAAATACAAAGTTCAGACATAAAGAGACAAAGGAAGCACTCATCAGGGACACAGGAATAGATACGAACAGGATATAACACTCTTCTTGCTCCACATTTGAGCAATCAATACAAGAGTACAGCACTGAAAGAAACAATACTAACCCAAGTAAACTTGCAAGTTAAAGAAAATGAGTTCAAAAACAGTTAATATCGGAACTATGTTAGGCACCAGCAACTGAGGAAGACCTTCTGAATGGTGGTGCTCGGTGATTAAGTGTAGACAGGGAGCTGCAAGGACTGAATTATTTTTATCATCACTTGGGAACTCTGGAAACACAAGAATACAATTGTTTTTTTTTTTGCTTAGTTTCAGGGGTGACATGAGTGGCAGAGTAAGAGAGCCGGACTAATTTGGGCTGTGTTTTTGGCCATGGTTTGGTGTGGCACATTGGTTTATTTCCCCTTAATGTGTAATGTTTTAAACTGGTTCCAATACAGTGAGTTTCTTTTCTTCTATAAGGTGATGAAACACAGATCACCTGCTCTTCCGGGAAAAGAGGGGGGACCTTTCTGTCAGGAAAAGCTTGCAAACAAAAAGCAATGGATATTCAACAAAGAATAGGAAATCAAACATAGGTTGCATGAATATTACATGGGATTGGTACAGCAGGATAAATCATAGGTTGCATGACTCATGTGTGTTTGGTACTGCAGGATAAATCGGATTCGTCATTTTAATGTGAAATGTTTCACAGTGAATTACTAATATGTCCAGTTGTGTCAAAATTCCGGCTTAGGATGAATGAGAATAAGGTTTACCAAAGGAGTACATGCTTCAAATCAGCACCTTTGGCAGGTTCTACAATGGCCTCTCTTGCATCACCCATCTTTTCCATTTCCTAACAAATCCCAACCGTACCCTCGATCAACCAAGGTTCCAATATTGTGTAAACATGGTTCTCTAGGTCATTTGTATACAAACAGAAAGGAACAGTTGTGTAATATACAGTTCAAGAACTTAGCATTAAAAACAAACTATAGCTGTTTCAGAAATGATGTAACATGAACACAACACACAAACACTAATGAATAACCACAACACCAGGAAGGCATCAAATCAATAGTGTTCTAACAGCCAAAGCATCACTCTTTTTACCAATGTATATTGTTATTCCAAAAAAATTCCCGACTTACGACTGGTCAAATATACTTTGTGTAATCAAAGATTCAATGGGAAAGTGGGGAAGAATGGGAAAAGGGGACCTACAATCATTCTAGGACGCATGGTCCCCATCAAGTTGTGCAGCCTCCAGCATCAACCATCTTCCCCACTCCCTATAAAATCCCAATTTTAATCTCCTTAATCAGTTCCACTCAACTGTGTTAGAAGAGTAGAAAATAAAGCACATATTACGCATAACCCCTAATGTGACCCCTGCATTGCTTGAAACTCCACTTTGGTATTATTAACTAAGAGTATGAATTAGATACTCATTTGGTTATCCTAAAATACAATTCAACAAACAGATGAACTACAACCGCATTCCATTTCTAACCCGCATTTGTTCAAATCATGAAACAAGTCAGTTGCTAAACACATCTAATCATACATCCATTCAGTAGCCCAAGTAAATTTCCCAGGCTATCCACAGAAACAAGCACACATCAATGCTATGAAGAAAAAAAATTCCTTATGCAATCTACCTAGTAGGTGGTATAAAAGATGCAGTCTTTAAAGTCAGATTATGCAATGCAAGCAAAAATACATGATGCAACGGCACGACCACTAACTTAGATGGCATTAGCAATCTTAAACAAGTGGGTCGGAAGGACATACCCTGTGAGAGCTCGCAGCACGCCCGCGCGCTGGCCCCGGGGTGCGCCGTGAGGCGCGCCATCATCGCCGCCGCCGTCACCGGGGATCCCATCAACGCCGCCAGAGGCCTGCGCGCACAAAACCACACGAGGATCCCATCCACAGGGTCAGATCACCGCCCTAGTGCTCCTCTACCTCTACGGGGGGAGCGAGCATTCGGTCGCTTACCGCGCGGAAGGGAGCGGCGCGGAGGAGGTGGCGAAGGCGGACGGGACGCGGCGGCGCGGGGCCGCGAACGGGAGCGGGGCGCGGAGGCGCGCGGCCGCAGGAGCGGCGGCCGGGCGGCGCACGGCGGCGAGGACGGCCCGGTTGGCGGGGCCGCGCCACGCCATGGCTAGGGTTTCGGAGGAGAGGGAATGGGAGGAAGGAGGTGGGGGAGATGGTGGCGGCGGTGAGGGTATAGGGTTTTTATTTATTAGCCTTGTACAGGAGGGGGTCGTGGGCCGGATTATCCGGTAGATGGGCCCTATTAGGGAATGTCTAATGGGCTTTAGTTCTTTGCGAATCTTGCTGGGCCTTGATGGTCTCAGGAAAAGATAAACACCTTTGTTTTCAAAAGGGGAAATATCTTTTACTGCTAGCTTTGGGGATCTAGTTACTCCGTTAATCTTGCTCTCCTTTCCTAATCTATGGGGTTTGTTGCACCAAATAGGAGAGGATAAGGTCATATTATCCTCATGTTTATATTCAATTCATAGGAATCTTATGAAGATTACTGCAACTTTTATCACAATTCTAGGGATGTTTTGAAAATTGAAATGGAAGGGTTTGTATATAAGTAGGGCTGGACAAAATGCTCGAAGCTCGTTAGCTCGCTCGGATCGCAGCCGCCTCGACTCGACTCGGCTCGGCTCGGTGCATATTCCTAACGAGCCGAGCAAGTATTTTTGCTCGTTAGTATAACGAGCGGGTTCGAGCCGGCTCGCGAGCCAAACGAGCTAGAAGGTTTAATAGACTAATGACTAAACTATTAATTGATAATAATATATGTATAATATATACGTAGTTTTAGATGATGTTATGGTTATATTTTATTATTATAGTATGATAGAGTAAATTTTGGAGGTATTAAGGCTATATAAATATTATAATTTTTTATATTATATATAATTATATATTATTGTGACAATTTTAAATTTAACTCTAGCTCGCGAGCTTAATGAGCCGAGCCGAGCCAGGATTTTTGCTCATTTCCTTAACTAGCCGAGCCGAGCTAGCTCGTTTGGCTAACGAGCTCGAACGAGCCGAGCTCGCTCGATATCCACCCCTATATATAAGAGTCCTACGAAATTTTATAGGGGCATGGTTAGTTGGAGAGGTTTGCGAATTTTAGTAGTTCAGTGTCTATACATATCAAGTTAAATGCTTGACTGGTAAGACAACACCATCTAACATTTTTCCTGCCATAAGCATTTCTGGTAATGTTAATTACCCAAGAAAAGTATTACCCCGAGTATATGATAGAGAGGGAGAGGCAGAGGCAGAGGCAGAAGCTTCCAATTGTGGAGGTGCGAGGCAACCCACATCCGTCCACAACATCAAAAGTGACAATTCAGCTCCACCACCAAGGGTCCAAAAGCATCCTTCCAATCAAGATGGAGCATCCTGTCTGGTGGCATTGCAATGCTCCCAAGGATTAACTTGTTCACGGCTAGCAACTTCAATACTAATCTTGCCCCTCCAAGCTCCAAATGTTATCCTGTGGTGAAGCCTCCAATCTCTCCCATTCTCTTTCTCTCTGTGAATTCCAACTTGTTTGCATGACCCACCTGGAGGTTGGTACATCTCTTTCTTCTTTTATTCCTTGTATAGATGCAAGAGACCAAAAGAGCCCCAGCTAGATAGCTAGGATAGAGTGCCCTTTTCAATCAAACCAAACATTATTATTCACCAAATGCATAGTGCATCTCAGAACTTGTCCCCTAGCTACTCCATGCATGCTCAACTCCCAATTGTTGGATTTTGTTTGTTTCTTCCCCCCAAATTTTACAGAAGCAACAAGAAACTAGCATCGCATTGTACGTGCTTACTCAATACATACGTTTCTCCTACGTTATACACCCTGACCCCAAATATAAATTTGTATAATCTTTTCCAAATAGAAGTCTATCATTCTTTTGCCTCATTCTTCCATTCATGTGCCCCATTAAAGTAAACTTGACATCTATTACACTCTAGCAAAAAATTATGGGCATAAGTGCATTGTTTGTATCCCCACCTTAATTCTTTGAGCACATGTTCAACTGGACTTATATTAGTCGCAATCAGCTGGAGTACTTAACATATATGATTTAATTGTAATATTGAGAACTATATCCCGTTCAGTTGATTATTTCAAATAAAGCAATAACCAAAACATAAAGAATACCACGACCAAACTTCTAGAACTTTATCATCAGCTTATACCTTATATGTAGAATTGATGCATATAATGTAACTCCAAACAACTTGCAAGTGTTCTCGTAAAATAAAAAAACAACTTGCAAGTGTTCTCGCAAAAAAAAAGTGTGGGTATGTTGCAATTTGTCCAAGAACATGTCAATACCCCATCTGGGAGACCATTCCACATGTTATAGAGCTTAATAAACTAACTAGGAAACCTAACAATATAATTGAGGATGTGTAGTCATATATAGCCAAGCATATGTGTCCAAGGCTATGATTATGAACACATATATAAATCCTTCCATTTTCAATCATGTCACTACCGGAAAACGAGACTTTGCCGTGCGTGAGTTTATTTGCCGTGCGCACGGCAAATAGCTTCTTTGTCGTGCGCCAGGCGAAAAACGCACGGCAAATAAAAAACGCACGGGAAATTTAATGTTTGCCGTGCGTTATCTTTTTGGCGCACGACAAACTCAATCTTTGCCGTGCGCTTCCTCGTGACGTACGGCAAACAAAAAAGTTTGCCGTGCGTTTTTTGTTTTGCGCACGGTAAAAGTTTTTTTATTTGTGAAGCAACTCATACCAATATTTATCTTCTACACTTTGTCGTGCGCTTTTCGCCTGGCGCACGGCAAACAAATACTTTGCCGTGCGCCATCCCTACGGCGCACGGCAAAGCCACTCTTTGTCGTGTGCTTTTTCACTGGCACACGGCAAAGATATGTTTAAAAGCATATTTTGAAGCCCTAAACAAATTCAAATCAAAATATTTTGAACTACAAAGTTGTGTAACTCATCAAGATGAACAATTTTTGTTACGTGCAGTTCTTCTTTTAACAATATTAAAGTAAATTTGTTCATAAATCTTACATGTCTCTCTAGTAAAGTAGAAACTACTAGAGAAACTATTAGAAAGATAAGATATTAAATTTTCATATGATATGGGATGGAGAAACACTCTAAATAAAAGTTGTAGATCTTAAAATGTTATAAAACTTCGTAGTTGACAACTTTTTCATTTGAAACCATCTTGTCATGCAAAACTATATTAAACTACATTTGAATTTCAAAAATTTCAAACTCAAAATTTTCAAATGACCTCGGATGGAGAAACTACCTAAATAAAAGTTGTAGATCTTTCAAAGTTATGAAAAGTTGGTGTTTGCATTTTCCAAATCATGGTCCATATTTCCAATTCACGATGGCCCCTCCCTAATCATACTTATTTCCAAATGATGGTACGTGGTCTGTTAGTGGTATAAATTCCTTCTCTAGCTAACACATTTTTTTTAAAAAAATATAGAGACCTTTTAATAGTAACCCATTTTGGCAAAAACACTTTTGCTATGGGCTTTAGCCTATCCTACCATGTCTGTGCAATGTCATATATATAGCTCCAAAGTTTTTACCTTGCCTCTAGTTTAGTCCATGCCGCACGTCTGCTATGGTGCAAGACGGCGTAGTAGATTGGATTAACTAGTCGTGTACTAATAGGAAACTCCCCAAAGTATTCTGTTGTAGTTATCCATGTTGTATACGACTAGGATTGTACAAACCGACTTGTACCCCTACCCCCCGGCCTATATAAGGCGGGGCAGGGACCCCCTCAAAACATCAGACAACCACACGTGCAATACATTCAAGCACACAGGACGTAGGGTATTACGCTATTCGCGGCCCGAACCTGTCTAAATTGTGTTGTTCGCGTACTTTCGTTCCTAGAACTCGGCGAGACCCACACAAAACTACTCACTGGGGTATCCCCGGTTAGACGTGCTCGACATAATTCGTCGACACTTGGCGCCCACCGTGGGGCTCTCTCGCCGAAGCTCGACATTAGGCGCGATGGGATCAACTTTCAGAGCAAGCGACATCGAGGAAGGCGCGACGTTTGTCATCGGCTCATGGACCTTCGTCTCTGATGGCAAGCTCGGTTTCTAGTCGTTCCTAGCAGAACGACCGGGGCCCTACTCGATGTCGTTGTCTCCACTGGAGCTGCGTCAAGACCTCTAGATTAATTTCATGCTCAAGTGTCTCCCCTTGTCAAAATCTGAAATTTATCTTTTTTTATTTTTGGGCTCCCTTTTGGTGGATTTTTCGATCTCTTCATTGGCTTAGTTTTTGGGTGAATTCCTTTGGGGAACTTGGTGCTGGGACATGTGCAAGAACATCTAGGATGACCCCCTAGCAATTCCATGCACGAGCACTCTTGAATTTGAGTTTTTCTCGACTCTCCCTTCTCTTGTGTTCTTGATTGATTTCGTGAAATTAGTGGTGATGCCTTGATCTTTTAGGAGAGATATCTGTGCCGCAATACTGGAGGATCTGCCCTATCAAGACGGCAAGACCGCTTCGATCACCTCTTCTTCCGACTCAACGGGGGATAACTTCTCTGGTGCTTTGAGCCTACAACTGCGCAATCCAAGCAGGCAAGTTTACATGGCAGGCGCACCAGGACAAGGAGACCAATATGAGCGAGAGCTTATGGGCGATATCTCCGACGAAGAGCCAACTATACCCAATGAGACTGATCAGCAGAGGACGGCCCGGCGGTCGAGGAACGTGAAGCGCAGGCAAAGGCGCGTCAATGCAGCTAGGCGCGCCGCCGCTACACGAAACCTCGATAATGACTTCCAGATGGTCAGGGATCAACCCGTTCTACCCGATGCACCAACCAATCTGACCGTGGCTGCTGAAATTATCAAAGCTATGCCCAGCACACCGCAGCTACAACAAGTACTCAACTTGCTAGCCGCGGCCCAGCCCCAACCCGAAGGTGGGCCAGGGATGGTCCAGAGGACTCCAGACCAAAGAACTCAAGGTAGCCGCTTTGTATCATCCCCTCACCCAAGCCGGGCTCCACAGGGAAACGCAGGGCAAACCGTGATCCGAGGCACTGCACCGGCTCCCCAAGGAGGAAACAGAACCAACCCTCCGGCTGGCGATCTCCGCAACACGATCAACGCCAACCGAGATGCCTGCTCCCAAATCGACGCCAGCTGAGCCAATCGCATAGCTTCCGAGATTCGTCGACGAGCTGAATTTGAACAACTCTACGGCCCAATCCCAGCTGATCAAGAGCAGCCTTCGCATAACAGGGAACAGAACCCGCCACGCGACACCAATCGTGATCGAGATCGTCGATCACACGGCCGTGGCAGAGACAATCAACCTGACAATGACCCCTCGGGCGACGATGGCCATGGCGATCACCCCCCACATGGTCGTGACCGCAACTATCAAGGCGGCCGAGGTCATCAAGACCCCGAACCGAGTGGTTCCCCAAGCCACCACTCGAACCGCCAAAACGATGACGAGGACGACGTCTATCGCGGAAGAAGACAACGATCTCCATCCGATAAATATGATGGATTTCCAGCTTTCTCCAGCCGCATCAAGAAGGTCCTGTTGCCTCAGAAGTTCAAGACGACTGGAATAGAGAAGTTCACAGGCAAACAAGACCCAGAACAATGGTTGCGAGTCTACTCGACGGCAATCACCATGGCAGGTGGCAACAACGACGTCAAAGTAACCCAGAACAATGGTTGCGAGTCTACTCGACGGCAATCACCATGGCGAGTGGTAGCAACGACGTCAAAGTCAGATACTTTCCAATCATGATGGATACCGCTCCACTGACGTGGCTCGAAGGCCTCCGCCCTGGATCCATTGACACCTGGGAATAACTCACGGGCAAGTTCACTGCTAACTTTCAGGGAACCTGGGCACGGCCTGGAACCCGATTTGAATTAGCATCTTGCAAGCAGGAGAAAGGCGAAACCCTGCGCAAATACATCAAGAGATTCTTCGAGAAGAGAGCCACAATTGTAGACGTGTCAGACAGAGAGATCATCGACTGTTTTCACGACGGTCTATGGGCACGTGAATTGCATCGCGAGTTTGGAAGACGACGCCCAGAAACCATTGCGGAACTCAGAAGCATGGCTGCAGATTGGGCAGATCAAGACGATCGAGAACGTGAGCGATTCGACAAGCGCAAGGACAAAAACTCCAATAATGGTGGCAATAACCAAGACAAGAGCAGTCCCGAGCGAAGACAAGAGTAGTCCCGAGCGCCGTAACAACAACAACAGGCGTGATTTCAACCGCAACAAGCGCAAGCCAGACAACACGGTCGCGGCAGTTGAGCGCTCCACGTGGAAGAAAAGCACTCCTGACCTGGATAAAGTCATGAATATCCCCTGCCCATATCATCCGCACGGCAAACACACAATGGCTCAATGCATCCACATCAAGAAAGAGTTCGACAAGCGGGAGTTGCCTGAGAAAAAGAATCCAACGAACAAGAAGAAAGACGGTGACAATGATGATCAGGATAATGGCTTTCCTCAAGTAGACAACATCGTTGCAGTATTGTTCAGCGGTGAAAGCCTTACTCAGTCCAAGCGTTCTAAAAAGCTATCTCTCCGCGAGATCATGGCAATCGAACCAGCTACTCCCACATACCTCAGGTGGTCTGAGGTCCCCATTACATTCTCTAGGGAATACCCACTAGTTTTGAATCCAGTCGTGGCGCAAGCCAGATTGACCAAAGTACTCATCGACGGTGGCAGTGGGCTCAATATTATCTTCGCCAAGACTTTTACTAAGATGGGGCTTGACATTACCAAGTACTTAAAGCCCATGGAATCTCCGTTCTACGGCATTGTCCCAGGCAAAGCAGCAATTCCCCTAGGACAAGTCACGACGCCAGTCACCTTTGGCACGGCAAATTTCAGAATAGAGTACATCAAGTTTGAGGTGGCAGATTTTGAGACCTCATACCACGCGATTCTCGGGCGACCAGCCCTCGCGAAGTTCATGGCAATCCCACATTATGTATACCTCGTCCTCAAGATGCCAGCTCCCAATGGAGTCCTTTCCCTCAAGGGAGACCTCAAGGTTTCCCATGACTGCGATGTAGAGGCGGTACAATCCATCTATTCAAGAAACAACTCCTGAGCATATCACGAATGCTCATCCACGTCCTGATCTGCAGGTTATGATCATTGATACTGATTGGATGCAACCTTTCATTGAGTACTTACGAGATCAGATGATGGAGGTCCTCGCCCTCGCCAACAAGTCGAAGGAAGAAGGTTCTGAAGTCCCAGCCAAGAAGTCCACCAACATGAGTTTCAAGCCCTTTGAAGAAGTGCAGATCAAGACTGTTGATCTTCAGATGGGCGACTCGTCTCAAACGGTCCTTATTGGGGCCAGCTTAGATTGTAAATAGGAAGACGCGCTCGTCAAGTTCCTTCGTGCTAATAAAGATATATTTGCTTGGAAACCATCTGGTATGCCTGGTGTTCCTAGGGAGCTTGCCGAGCACAATCTTAACATTCAAAAAAACGCAAAGCCCAAGAGGCAGCGACTACGACGTTTCGATCAAGAACGACGCAACGCAATCAAGGCGGAGATAGCCAAACTACTCGCTGCTGGCTTCATCAAAGAAGTCTTTCATCCAGAGTGGTTGGCCAACCCAGTCCTGGTCAGGAAAAAGAACAACAATGAGTGGCACATGTGTGTTGACTACACGGACCTCAACAAGCATTGTCCTCCAGATCCCATGGGTTTACCACGCATTGATGAAGTCGTGGACTCTACAGCTGGATGCGCGCTACTCTGTTTCCTCGACTGTTATTCAGGCTATCACCAGATAGCACTGAACGAAGATGATCAAATCAAGACTTCTTTCATCACCCCCTTTGGCGCTTTTTGCTACACCACCATGTCCTTTGGGTTGAAGAATGCCGGAGCCACGTACCAACGAGCCATACAGAACTGCCTCTCCTCCCAGATTGGCAAGAATGTAGAGGCATATATTGATGACGTAGTGATCAAGACACGAGAACCGGAGAATTTCATTACCGATCTGCAGGAGACATTCGACAACCTCAGGACGTATCGATGGAAGCTCAATCCAACTAAATGCGTTTTTGGTGTTCCCGCTGGCAAACTACTCGGATTTATTGTGAGCCACTGAGGCATCGAAGCAAATCCCTCCAAGATCACAACCATCCTCAACATGGAAGCCCCATCGAGCATTAAAGAAGTACAGAAGCTTACCGGATGCATTGCAGCGCTTAATAGTATTATTTCAAGGCTCGGGGAGAAGGGTCTCCCTTTCTTCAAGCTACTCAAGAAACAAGACAAATTTACCTGGACTGACGAAGCAAATCAAGCCTTCGAGCAACTCAAGACATACGGTTTATTACATCAGTGAAGTACTTTCGGAATCCAAGATCCGCTACCCTCAAGTCCAGAAGCTGCTCTACGCAATTTTCATCACCTCCAGAAAGTTAAGGCATTATTTTCAAGCTTTTCCTATTACTGTTGTGACTAAATTTCCTTTGGGCGAGATTTTTCACAATCCCGATGCAACCGGGCGAATCAGCAAGTGGAAGGTAGAAATAGCGGCATATGACCTCACTTTCACATCACAAAAGGCCATCAAGTCTCAAGCCTTGGCTGATTTTATGGTCGAGTGGTTGGAAACCCAGTACTCCAGAACAACTACTCGTCCTGAGCATTGGGTTATGTACTTTGATGGGTCATTGAAACTGGAAGGAGGCGGCGCAGGATTTCTTTTAATTTCTCTCAAAGGTGAACAACTCAAGTATGTTCTACAAATCCTTTTTCCAGTCACCAACAATGAAGTTGAGTATGAGGCCATGTTACACGGTCTTCGCCTAGCTTCATTACTTGGTATCAAGCGCCTTTGTGTGTATGGAGATTCCGCAGTAGCTATCAATCAAGTCAACAAGGATTGGGACGCCACGAAGGAAACAATGGATGAATATGTCAAGGAGGTCCGTAAACTTGAACACCACTTCCTTGGACTAGAATTTCATCATGTCGTTCGTGATTACAACGTTGCTGCTGACGCCCTGTCCAAGATGGGATCGCAAAGATCAGATGTTCCAGCAGAGATTTTTGTTCACGAGTTACATCATCCATCTATCAAAGAACCAGTCCAAGCAGATTCTGTTTCAGAACCACCGAGGCTTGACCTCCAGGTCATGATCATCGATACTGACTGGATGACTCCATTCATCGAGTACTTGCGAGATCACAAACTGCAAAAACTCGAGAGCGAACAAGTCCGCATCAGACGTAGGGCTGCCAATTATGTAGTAGTCAACAACACACTCTATCGACGTAGCGCATCCGTTAACGTGCTGATGAAGTGTATCCCAGCTGATCAAGGTAGAGCTCTGCTTGCAGAAATTCATATTGGCACTTGCGGTAACCATGCTGCCTCGCGCACACTAGTCGGGAAAGCCTACAGAGCTGGGTTTTTCTGGCCAATGGTGAAGAGAGATGCTGAAGATATCGTCAAGAGATGCCAGGGCTGTCAGTTCTTCGCTCGTCAAGCCCATGTCCCAGCACATGAACTTCGCATGATTCCATTGTCTTGGCCTTTCGCTTGTTGGGGCCTAGACTTGGTGGGTCCTCTAGCTAAAGCCCCTGGTGGTTTCGAGTGGCTCATTGTTGCCATCGATAAATTCACCAAGTGGATTGAAGCGCAACCCTTAGTCAATCCAAGAGCTGACAATCTAAGTATTGCGCCTAACAGGAAATCAACAGATTTACCTTTTACACAATGCATCTATATATTCATGGAAATTATAAGTACATACTACTTTTTGTAGCATTACGGCTCTGCATCAGCAACCATTCATTATATCTGTTTAAGCAATGATCTTTTCATACAAGCATCTGCTTTTACAGGTTTTTGACCTTGGGTCTAGGCACATTATGTACTTTTGCATGACCTCATCAAAACCATCAGGTTCATTTAATGATCACGAGCTAGTTTAAATTAGCACACAAGTCGACATTTATCAGGCGACTACTTTTTCATTCAAATTAGTACTTTTGTTACACACAAATATATGGCACAAAAGCATCACAAATTCTTCTCACATAGATATCATAAGCCACAGTATTGTTATTCATTACAAAAACTTGCTTGCATTGACTGTCTACTGCAGCGAATTAACTACATCTTCAGCTAGAGGCTCTGTCTCCGCCACCAATGCTTCATACTGCTCATCTGTCAACCCAACTAGCATATATTTCACATCAAGCTTGGCAATTGGGTTGTGAGCCTTGAAGAGTGCCAGAATCCTGTTGGTACAGTCCTTTAGAGTGGCTTTGTAGAATTCCCCCACCAACTCTGGCACTTGGCGAAGACGCTCGACAAGAGAAGGGTTACCCGACTCCGCACCTTCAGGGATCAGCAATTCTATGATTGGCTCCACGGCTTCTTCAATCTCTTTCTTCTCAGCCAGTAGGTTGTTGACTTCTTCTTGTTTAAGCTGAGCCGTCTTCAATGATCCCGCAATTTCCTTCTCCATGTCGGTGCTGATTCGGTGCTCCTTGGCGAACTCAGCGTCCTTCTTCTCGATCGACGCCTTGAGCTTCTTGATTTCCTCAGCCTGGTGCTGGATCAGGTTATACCAACTAGTGGTTTTACCTTTCTCTTCATTAATCTTTTTCTTCAATTCTACAGTATACATTGTTAAGCATATTATTTATCTAAACTAATGAGTTTCATGATCAAGTTTTTGAGTAACTTACCAGCGTTCTCCTTGACCAAAGTGGTCATGCGGATCTCCAAGCGATTTTTTTACATCTTCAAGGCTGTCTTTTCGCCTCTCTAGTGCTTGGATTTCTTCCTTATGTTGTTGCTGCACTTGCTCGAGTTGTTCACGGGCCTCTACGAAGTCCTTTTCCAACTCACGGATACGATCTGATAACTTGGAGTCACCAGGCTTCTTCACCACATCAACAAGCATCTGCATGATCATTTCAATAAGTATAATAGAATACTATAGTATACACATCGACCAATGAGTACAAGACTCACCAGAGCAAGACGCAGATGCTTGCGCAATTCTTCAGCTTCATCAGTGCTAGTAGACTCTCTTATTTCAATCTACAGTAATGAGGAATTGTTAGTGGTTTGCAAGGATCACATAAATCTACCAAACAGATAGAGTGACTTACATTCTCAAGATTTTCCACAACATTGGCTGTTGCTACCACTCGACCAATATCTTCGGGTTGTTCTGCTCCATGCTGGCCTTCGGCCTACAGGAATCAACAAGTTAACCACTCTTGTGTCATGCAAAACAAGACATTTAAGCGTATACAATAGCAAGTACCTGATTACTGGTTGAGGCAATATCATGAGTTGTCTCCTCTAGTAGTGGACTCCCTGGTAGATCTTGAGTTGTAGGGACAACCTCTTCAGCAGTTCCCAGCGGGTTCTCAACTGCATGACCTTCAGTATCTTCAATAACTACATCAGGAGTAATCTGTTGCTCCAGGACTACAACTTCCTTTGATGCTTCAGCTGCATCACCTTGTTCTGGCATTTCAGCTTGCACAATTTGACGCGCAGTAGACTCTTCAACCTTGTCAGCTTGCTGCCCGCCTTCAATTCGTAGCACTACTTTTTCCACGGCCTATTCTGGTACCCTATCAAATAATAAGCTTTACATCAGAATCAAGATTTTCAGGTATATCAGCATTATATTGAGTAGCTTCACTTACTCTTTGGGTGGTTCTGGAGCTTTCAGCGGCTGAAATTGCAGCTTGAAGACGGGCTTGGTCCGCTTTGAGCTTGTTGTACTCCCAGATGCTGTGCTTGCCAAAGCACTCGAGGAGGATGAACCTTGCACCACAGTAATCTTGTGAGATAACTTGATGCGCTTGCTCGGGTCTTCACACGGTACGGTATCATCTCCCCTGGACTAGCTTCTGCTGGATCTTTTCTTCCTGGCCGCTGCTGTCACATCTGGCGCTGCTACATACAGTAAAGCATGATTGATGATTTCTACATTCAAATTCAACTGCTTGTGGATGATCAAGACACTTACTTGCGGTAAGCACTTGGGGTGGTGCACTGATTTCAGAGTCCTTGACGATTTCATCTTCATCAGCTGCCTCTTGGTCCTTGTTAGTAATCGTCTTCTCTGAGGAACTCCGGGCCAGCTCTTCCCATTCACCCTGGGTTAAGAGTTCTTTGGGCTCCGAGGCTCTTGCCTATCCACAACAAGACCATTCATATTATTACTTATCATACGATCTTGGTTATCAACATATTCAAAGATGGGAGTACTTACTACTGCTGGAGGGTTATCCTTGGACAACTCGTCGATGATGATTGGCTTCTCGTTTACATCAGTAAACATCTGGCTCAGTTGACCCAACACTGCTTCATCAGAGATGGCTTCAGGCGCAGTACGGGTCTGATCTGAGTCGCCTTCATACTCATAGCCCAAATGGACACGCTCCTGGAGTGGTTGAATCCTTCGCTTCATGAAGTCGAACGCGATCCCCACTCCAGTAAGTCCTTGTTCCTTCAACTCTTGTACTCGCTTCAACAAGGCGGGTACATCCCTGGCTTCTTCAGCAGTTGGGCGCGAGTTCCAGTTCGACTGGTCTCGGGGAAACCACCCATCTTTTGGTGGACAGCTCAAAGAGTGGTTTCCTGCTGTATCCCAATATACAAACATGTGGTTAGCATGATATAAGGGTCTAGTTATTTGAATAAACAAGATATTTGAGTATACTTATCGATGGTAAACGATTTATTTTTCCAATCACCACATGAGTCCATAATGGGCATCTCAAACCACTTGGCCTTCATGTTCTGGTGAAATTGAATTCCCGCACCACCGACTACTTCTGTTCGAATATTGTTAGGCTGTGGTTTTATGTGGTACAGGGTGCGGAACAAGGCAAGATTGGGTTTGATACCCAAAAACGCTTCACAAGCGTGGACAAAGACAGAAATGTTGAGCACCCCATTCGGGTTGAGATGATGTAGTTGCAAGCTATAGAATGCAAGGAGTTCTTTGAAGAAAGAAGAGATGGGTAATCCAACCCCTCGCTCACAAAAGGAGATAAACAAAGGAATCTCTTGATTGTTTTCAGTGGGAAATAGGAAAAGATCCAACCCCTCGCTCACAAAAAGAGATAAACAAAGGAATTTCTTGATTGTTTTCAGTAGGAAAAGGTTGTTTGTAGCAAGACTTCCACTCAAGAGCTACGGAATCTAGAAGCAAACCTTCTTCCACCAGTTCAGTGAGGTCGTCGGTGTTCGATGTACACTTCTTTCAAGAAACAGCTGGCGATGTCGGATCCGCGAAGGCAGGCTTCGCTGATGACTCTGGAACCAATGACTTCTTCTGCCCGCCCCTCTTCGAGACAGCACTTCGCTTCGATCCAGACATATTGGAGCGGATTATGACCTTGGACTTCTCTCGCATTCACTGACTCCGAAGCTCGGGGGCTACCTCAACCAAATCTCAGGCTTGGGGGCTGAGGGTTTTTTAGTTGACAAAGGATTCAAGGTCGCGGTGCGCTCTGAGAGTGGCGGCTATGAAAAAGCTCGGTGAGTGATTCGAGTCTGTTGGCCAGATCTATATAACCCTTCGTTAGGGTTACTGTACAAACAGTGCGGCGGCGCATGACATTCTACATTCCCACCTATTTTTTCGGGATAACTTTCCTTAACAGACGGCGGCGAGAATTTCGGACATTCAAGATTACAACGGATCAAGAAAGATTTACTCTGACCTTTAAATCAAAAAGATATTTTGCTTTAAAGCTCGGGGGCTGTTACCGGATATTCTGGGATTTGATTTTCCGACATTTATGGAACAACTACTCGAGGACCTTCGACTACCTTCGACTAGTTTTCATGAAACTACTCGAAGCTCGGGGGCTACACCCAATGGGTGCACCTACTAGGTGCACGCCATTGAACTACTCAAGATGAAGACAGAAAGTTGCTTTTGAACCTCCGACTACTTCACGAGTACTCGGAGGCTCGGGGGATACACCCATTGGGTGCATCAAAAGATGCACTCTAGTGGAACTACTCATCAAGAGAAACTTGAGCGTCTTGAGCTTGGCTCCAATTATTCAAGACTTGAAGCAAAGGCGCAAGATGCTCGGGGGCTTGTGGGACCAGGATCCCTAGGGCAACTTATCCAGAGGATTAAACTACTCGGCAGAGAGAGTCTGATCCGACTACTCCAAACCAATCGGCTATGGTGCAAGACGGCGTAGTAGATTGCAATAACTAGTCGTGTACTAATAGGAAACTCTCCAAAGTATTCTGTTGTAGTTATCCATGTTGTATACGACTAGGATTGTACAAGCTGACTTGTACCCCTGCCCCCCGGACTATATAAGACGGGGCAGGGACCCCCTCAAAACATCAGACAACCACACGTGCAATACATTCAAGCACACATGACGTAGGGTATTACGCTATTCGCGGTCCGAACCTGTCTAAATTGTGTTGTTCCTGTACTTTCGTTCCTAGAACTCGGCGAGACCCACACAAAACTACTCCCTGGGGTATCCCCGGTTAGACGTGCTCGACATAATTCGTCGACAGTTGCTCCGGCGGGGATCCATGGCCGGCGATGAGTCCCTCTTCCTCTCTGTCTCTCTCCCCCCTCTCTCTCTCTGCGGGCTCTCATGGTCCTCTCCTCCCTCTACAGGTCAGGCGACCGGCGCCCTCAACCCCCCCTCTCTCTGCGGGCTTTCATCCCCATCCATGAAGTCAATGAGGCGGCGGAGGAGGTTGGGGCGCCGGCGGTGCAGGCGGTGCGGATTCGACGGTCTGGGCGGCGCAGCGGAGGAGGAGCTCATCGTCCCAAGGCCGGCGGCGGCGGAATCAAGGCAGACCTGGCCATCGACGGCGAGGAGGCCTCCCCGACAACTACATCTGCAGCGCCTCGGCTTTCTACCTCGGTTTCCTGGTGGTGGTGGCGGCGGCGGCGGCGTGGTGGAAGCAGTGGCGTGGTGGTGGCGGCGGCGGCGGCGTGGTGGAAGCAGTGGCGTGGTGGTGGCGGCGGCGGCGTGGTGCTGGTTGCGCGGCTGGGGCTGCTTTTTTTTATTTTGTTTGAAAATGTTTGCCGTGTGTAGTCTCTGGCGCACGGCAAAGCTTCGCCGTGCGCCCCGACATAGGACTCACGGCAAATAGCTATTTGCCGTGCGACCTTTGCCGTGCGGAACGGCTAAATACGCACGGTAAAGTTTTTGCCGTGCGTATGCTGGACTTCGCCGTGCGCCGCCGTGCGTTGCAGGCGCACGGCAAATAAGCCGTTTCCGGTAGTGTGTGGAATATTCCTCTCTGCATCACCAAATGCTCCTGTCCCACAAGATGTGTAATCCTAGTTAGCGACCTAAAATATAGTCCAAATGGCATGTTGTGCATGGAAGAATAAGATCTAGAAAGATATCATGGATAAATTGATTCTCTGAAAGGTAGCTATCTGTGTTTGCTTCCGTGTAGCCAAGGATAATATTTAATAGTGTGTGCACACAGTATATGCGCTGCATGCGTAGTGGTGTCTGCGTTTATGCATCACCTATTCAGCCTCATAATTCAATAAAGTTAATTGAAAGGAAGCCAGGAAGAACCATGTTGAAACAGTCACTAGATGCTAGATTTAAAACATTTCCCAAGTGTTTTTTAATGGCCGATGATTATTGGTATTCTTTGTGATTTTCCTCAAATAACCGTACAAAAGGTTTAATTTTAGTTTATTTTACGATTTATCTCAAATATCCGAGGGTATTCCAGTTTAAATAAGACATTTCCTGAGTTATCTACTAATTAATTAATAAGTAACTGATGGGTTTTTTTGTTGAGAAATATTGGCTGGAGATTTGTCTAAACTGGACTATAAAATTTCGGCCATTTGACAAGAGAATGTCGGATCTCTTGTAGTGAGTATATCAACAAACATTTTAAGGCGCACCTCATCGTGATGTTCTCCTACACCTAAAATGGAAAATGTGAAGTGGAGTAGTGCCTTTCACTCAAGGTCGTAGTCAGAAGATGCCGAACCATTCAGCTGAGCCTGAGCTGCTGAAGGGGAGCTAGCCAGAGGGGAATGAGTGAGAGGGAGAAAGTTGTGCGGTTTCAGAAGAAAAAAAACATTTCAATGAGTTAGAGAGTGAGAGAAGCACACCACTTTTGCCATCATGACATGCAGGACGACTATGTCCCAAGAAAGTTGAACTCCCAAACTCGTTTGCTGCAGGCTACACTGGCTATGATATCATTTAAAATTTATCCATTAATAAGGCTTTTTTTATAGATAGGGGCGCACTAGATCAAATCACACTGGCTATGATATTGTTTCAAAATGCTTTCTTGCGGCATTTGTCCGTCGGCTCAACATTTTCCCGGCCTTCTGCTGCTATATATGAACGCTAGTATATGAAATGGTAGAATTCATACATGCTTAAGTGAGCTGATACTTGAACTGCTGGCTAATTAAGGTCACACCGATCGACGGATCAATTCAAGCATTCAGTTGCAATTCCAAGGCCTATGCATCCATTGTCAGGTAGTTATCTCAGGTCTCCACGCGTGATGTTTCTTAACGTTGTTGTTGTTGTTCTGCCTCCATGTTCAATTCATTCGTCGGTTCCTGCACCTCTTTTTCCTCTCAATAATTTACCTTTCACGTCAAAGCCCACTTCCCTAGCTCCTACCGTCTGAGAGTCTCAGACAGACAGCCACCACTGTGTGCAATAGATTGACACGCCCCAAGTCCCATCTCTGATCAACTGGTCTGCATATGCAGCGCAGCTAGCATATGCAGTTCTAAGTTGTAATAACCCTCGCATGCAGCTCATCAATTCCACTGTGCTAGTAGCATATAGTGTACTGTGTATTTAGGAGTGCTACTCCATGCTGAGCTGCCTGACATGGATGGATTTATGTATGCTACAGTTTGATATACTCCAATTAGGGCATCACAAATGCTGAACCTATGTGTTATGGTTGTTGATCATGGAGATATAGAGTGGTAGCATCATTTCACTTCTTTCCCTTTCTCGGTTTTGCACGTATATATGCCGGCCTTCTGGTCGATCATAACGACGATCAAGTATTTTAAACACTCATGGCTAAAGTGTTAGTTACTTGCGGAATAATGCAGCTTCGGTGCCTTTTGAAGTTATAGCTAAACCCCGTCCACACCTTCAAATTAAAGCAAGTGGGAGAGGTTCTACTACACACGGAAAACAGTCTCGACAAGACCCTTTGCTTGAGCCGACGAGGAGAGACTGAAACCGGTTCCAAATCCTACAAAACTGACAAGTATAATTGACAATTCACTTATACTTCAGATCACCTTTTTTACCCAATCTATATAACACTAACTCCAAATCCTGTAAAACTGAGAATAAAAATTTGACAATTCATTTAGTATATTTCAAGTCATCCTTTTAACACGTTTGTAAATTGTAACATATATATTCATGGCAGATTCATGGTTCATGACGTAGCAGGAACCTCTGTCAAAAACCAAGACTATCATTGCTGACTAGGAGTAGTTAGCTAGCCCGTGCGAGGCCCCTGGTCAATTCAATGGAAAACGGGAAGAAATAAATATTGCACAGTGAGATGCATGGCGTTCACAGTCAGATCCGTTAGAGCATGTCACACCTCAACCGCTCTCTGTCCCCCCTTTCCCATTTCATGCAACACCTGACCTGAGCCCTATCCTACCTCTCCCGCTCTCTCTCTAGGCATTATTCCTCTTATTTCTTTAACTACGGAGTACACACCCATCTAGTAGTATCTCTCTCTCTCATTTTATTCCCCTGCCTTGGAGGCTTGGACACACTGCCAATCCCCATCTTTTTTCTTCTCTCTCTATCACTATCACCATCTGCCTTTACAGTACTATAGTAGTAGGAGGAGGATAGCATCATCTTCTCTCTCTAGCTCCTATACATGTAACCTCTCCCCTCTCCATCTTTCTATCCCTTCATACCACACCATCAGTCACACGCTCAAACCCTCGAACACAAACCCCCATACAAGAATGATATGCCACTCATGACCTAATCACTCAACTCAATTCCACTACCTTTTCAGCTTCTTTATTTCTTCCTCCTCTTGGTCTTGGAAGAGCTAACAACAAGTTCTTCAGCTTATTGACCTCATCGTTGCAACTAAGATCCATTTGTTCCACACTTCCACTCCTGCAATGAGCACCACGATGACGACGACTCCTGATCTCTCCCTCCACATCAGCCCTCCGTCGCCGGCAGCCGCCGCCGATGAGATGCAGGCGGAGCCGAGGCTGCTGCTGGGGCGGCTCGAGCTCGACGCGGCTGCAGCGATGGTGAAGCAGACGACGGCCGACGAGCAGCGGCACGGCGGCCTCTCGGTGCAGCAGCGGCGGCTGCACCAGCCGAGCCAGACGGCCCACGGGTTCAAGAAGAGCTCGGGCGGTGGGAGGAGGAGCAATTAACATTTGGTTTTGTGTGAGTTGATCGAGTTTATTCTATTGGATTTTTCCTCCATGCATGTGCATATTCTTGGTTCTGAAACTTGCTTTGACTTTTTTTGTTGCATCTTCTAGGAGCAACACCAAAGTCAGTATTGGAATTGATGAACGTGAAGGATCTTACACTAGCCCATGTCAAGAGCCACCTGCAGGCAAGGCTTCTCTCCTCTTTTACCAGCATGTATAACATGTCTGTCCATGCAAACACTTTCACCACCGCTAGTAGTAGCCTAAAACTAATATTAAAAAAATATGTGACGTACGTATCCTGTTTGATACCTTATATATTATTAGCTTCTTGTTGCTAGCTGATATCAAGTACCTGTTGTCCTTTTTGTCCTCCGTCATCTGTTTTAACATTTCCACACACCGCTGATTATTATTTTTATTACACATGCTCCAAGACTAAACCATATGGCACACAGGGAGTAAACATGCTGCCAATCTGAGCACATATCTCTTTCTTTCCTGCAGATGTACAGAACAGTGAAGGGCACAGACAGATCATGTGTTGCAGGTAAAAAATTAACACACATATATTGCCTAGATCCTAATGCCCTGCCCTGGCACTGCCATGGTCGAGTAGTAGCTGATTGATTCAAAGTCATGTCACAAAACAGTGCCAAATTATTGGCATGCAACATGCATGGGATGTGCACCAACTGAGTAACTGACCCACAAAGCACAGCGCCACATAGATCTCACTTTGCATTGTACCATAGCACTGTATGTGATTGTGATCCATATATGTGTGTGTTGTAGTTTGCAATGTGATGAGACATATGCATGTATCGTGTGTGTTGCAGGCCATGGCCAGGCCAGAGACATGGTCTTTCTGAGAGGAGGTGCTGGTGAAGTGGATGGCTGCTTTGATGTTTTCAACAGCAACAACTTGGTCAACACTGCCACTACCTTCACCAACAATACAGCTAGGTTTGCACATTGCCTTTTCTATATTTTTTTGCCATAATAATGAATAATTAGTTTTAGTATATATATACCACACTAAGGCTCTATTTGGATTCACCAGCCAACTGCTAGCTAGCTAATTTTAGCTATTGTGGATTCAAACATGACTAACTAATTCTTAGCTAATGCCCCTTTTATTAGCTGAATAGCAACTATCCAATTAGCTAGTCCAACCCAACTAATTCCTACTAATCAACTAATGAATTAGCTGGGTGGATCCAAACCGGACCTAAGTGTAGAATATGAGTTTTAAAAAATTGGATCACAAACATGTATACCTGTTTGTATCAATATGACGCATGTTTTGTTTATTGTTCCATATCTCTCGGTCCTCGTGTCTGCAAGTCTGCAACTTTGCTGCATTTGGAGGGTTCGTATGGACGTGTTGTATGAGTGCATTCACGCCACTGTGATCTTTATTTTGTGCTCCTCCATATGGATGCATGCCCTTGTGTTACATGGGGATACGGATGGAAAGTTGGAAACTAGTAAACTGTATGATGGTAGGATCTAGATGAATTTGACTGCACTATTTTAGTCAGATCGATGACAGTCGGTTTGGACTGTATGTGATCCAGGTTCCTAGCTGTGTCGATCCAGGTTCCTAGCTGTGTCCTTTAGTCTAAGGTTTTGGGTTTTATTAATAATGGTGCGATAGTTTATTAGTAGCTAGTTGCCTAGTTAATTCTAAGTCCAAGGAAAGGATCGTAATATATATGATAATAAGGGATCATGTGTTGTACCATTCACAAAATTAGGGAACACAAATTTATTTTAAAAAAAGAGATCAGACATTCTCCATCCTTTACGAAGCTTCTTTTTTGGATAAATATATACACACACATGCATTATTTTTTTTTGTTCCATGAAATTCTGTTCCAAATAGGCCCCTGAAAATATGGGTAAATATATAAAAATAAACACCGTTACATACTTACATCTAAAGCATAAGTGTGCTTGTTGGGTACGTATATATGATTATTATTATTATACAGACAGTTCCACTATATGATATATTGAAATAAAAAAAATAAAGTTTCGATCCGTATCGTCTATCTCTGACATGTGTAGTTTAAAATAAAATCAAATAAAATCGAATTGCATGCAGCAGCCAAAGCCATGATATTTTGCCGTGCGTGCGCGCATGTTTCTCTGAAGTCGTTGGGATCCCTATGCGCTAGCTAGCTTGCAGCAGTTCTACAGCCTTTGGCCTGCCTTTGGATCGATCAATCATGCATGAGCTCCTTTTCAGCTTGAAATGAAAATTCCCATCATATTTTGTCATCGACTTCACTCATCCCATGAGCATTTCTCTTCCCGGGCCCTGTTTAGTTCCCTTGAAAAGCTAAAAAATTCTCTCTCCAAACTTCACTATTCACCTATCACATCAAATCTCTCTCCTCATGCATGAAACACTAACGTGAGTAAATAAAAAAATTAAGTACATGGTTTTGATGTACACGACGAGACGAATCTTTTGAGCCTAGTTAGGTCATGGTAGGACAATGATTACCACAAAACAAATAAAAAGTGTTACAGTGCATTACAGTGTCCGATGTAACATTTTCACCAAAATTCACATTCCCTTCTCGGGAACTAAACACAGCCCTGATCTCGGTCTCTTTTCTCTCTCTATCCCTTCCTCTTGTTTCGTGAATAATCGCGGTGTTCATTTCCAAAACTTCCCCCAAACTTTCTCTCTCTAAACTTCACTATTCACTATCCCATCAAATCTCTCTCCTCATGCATGGAGCATTCAACGTAGGTAAATAAAAAAACTAAGTACATGGTTTTGATGTACACGACGAGACGAATCTTTTGAGCCTAGTTAGGTCATGGTAGGACAATGATTACCACAAACAAACGAAAAGTGCTACAGTGCGCTACAGTGTTCGATGTGGTATTTTACCCAACTTCACTTTCACTTTCTGAGCAACTAAACACCGCCAATATATCTATGAGAAAGAGCATGCATGCCTGCTAGCTATAGACTATATACAAGTACCTACTAGGCAGCTAGCTAGATATATAGGAATAGGAGTGACGTTTTCGCCATGCATGCCCGCTACCGTACTGCAGTTCTGAAGCTACACATACCACTCTCTCCTGCGCCCATTTTCAACACGCTCCTCATTTCAAACCCTCATGCATGCACTGATCATCTGGTGCAGTGCACGTACTACATATACCCTGGCCCCAGGGCCCAGGTCTAGTGAGAACAAAATAATCGAGCATGCATGCCGCATCAAGCTCGTGGTACTGTCTGTGGTAGCGTAGTGTAGAGCGAGGGGGACATACAAGATGGAAGAAAAGTAGAGATAGAATCATTCAGGAGGTTTGTATCATGCATGCATGCAATGCAATGCAAACACTGTGCTAGCTGCAGTTCAGGAAGGGTCATGATGCACAGGAGGAAACTCTCCTCCCCGGGCCGGGCCAGGATGCACGCGTCCATGCTTGATGCTTCCCGTGTCCTCTCTCTCTATATCTCTCTGTTAGCTAGGGAGGCAGGCAGCATATCAGGCCGGCCCCCAGAGCAGTGTTGTTGTTGCTGTACGTTGTTGTGGGTGCTGAATATAATGCATGGTGATCGATGATCAGGTAGATCGATGGAGGATAGATACTGAAGATAGATGCAGATGAGCCGGCCGGCAACGGCATGCATGTTCAGATCAGATCCATGCATATCGATGAATTGTCCCTCTGCTGGTGTAATCTCGCATGCGACGGGCGCTAGAGGACAAGCAGCCCGTCTCCACTCCATCCATTGCCCTTGACCACCCGCGCGCGGCAAAAAAGCAAAGCCTGCACTGCCGCCGAGTGGAGGCGAGCATGGACAAGCCACTTGGCAGCGCTACCTGTGATGAACTGATCGAACGATTGATCGATGTGTTCCCAATGCAACCTCTTCAGCATTCAGATGCCCCACCAGCTACAAATAAGATGCCCTTCCTTAATTAATCCTTAATCGGTTAATAATCTTAGGGTTTCCTCCTGCCAGTTCAGTATTAGATGTTATTTTGAACGAGATTTTAGTTAAACGTTGGGATAAATCACAAATAATTTTTAAGTCTTTGATTTTGGAAATGTGAAAATCATATGAATAGATTTGTCTTAAAAAATATTTTTATAAAAATATCTATATATATTATATATTATTTTAATAAATATTTTTATAAAAATAAAAAGTTAAAGTTAAGTTTTGGAGACCGTATCGTTGTCCAAATAAAAGGACCTCTGATATTGAACCGGAGGGAGTATGCATGTTTTCTTGACATCAATCATAGATTCATAGTAGCGTGCGATGATGCTGTTTAATTAACGAGAGAGAGGTTACATACTGATCGAGGTTTCTGCTGCCAGCCTGCCACTGTGTTCGCATGGATAGATATTAATTATATGAACCCATGCAGGAGGTCGTCGTCACGGTCTCCATCAGGAGAGCAGCGGCAGCGGCGGCGGCTGGAGCATCAAGACGACGCGGCCGCTTGTGCTTGGATCCAAGCGCGGCGGATCCAGGGCTGCGGCGGCAGCGATGAACTGGTGGTGCTGCTGCAGCCATTGCCTGAACCTGCTGCAGCTGATCGCCTCTTGAAGACGATGGAGCAAAGCCAGCAGCAGCAGCAGCAGCCGCAGGTATAGTATTAATTGTTAGGTTGATCTCCCGGCCCACACGGCCCAAAGGCCGTGGGCCTGATCCAGTCCGCGCCCTGATCGGGGGCGCCCAATCCTACATGGTTGGAGGGCCCCTGTCACCCCGCGCTATAAAGAAAGGTGGGGGCCGCCGGCTCAAGTAACAAGGTTCACCTGAGCCGCCACGACCCACCGAAACACCAATCCGATCTAGGGTTAGCGCGGGCAGTGACGGGAAGACCCGCCACCGCCGCCACGACGTCATCGCCGTACTCCGTCGCCGTCCCGGGCCAGTGCCGGTGGCGACCAGAGGGCCGGCGCGACCTGCTACCTCGACCTACATCTACGCCTGCACTGCGCGACGCTGCCTTGCGCAGAACTTCCCCAAGCGAACCGGCCATGGCGACTGGAGCCGCCGCGACCGGCGGGGATGGTAAGCACCGACCCCTTCTCGCTGTTTCTCACGAACACAGCACACACACACGCACATACACGACCAGATGCACATATCCTGTATGTATCAATCCTCAATAGAACTAACACCGCCTCCCTCGGCCGTCCGCGCCTCGTCTCGCCCTCCCCTCCTCTATTTATCCGAAGCCGCCGGCTCCTCCCGAAACCCTAACGCTGCTCCTTTCCTCCATGGCCGCCGCCGCCCGGAGCTCCACCTCCACGCCGATCTCCTCCTCCGGTGAGCCCCCACCACCGTTCTTCGTGCCATCATGTGTTCTAGCATCTCCTCCACCTCCGTCGGCCCTCATCCCTTCCATTCGCCGACGGTGCCAGACACTGCGGCTCCAGCTCCTGTGGTGGTTCCTCCTGTAGCAACACCGAATGCAAATGTGGAACCTGTCCCTCAGGATCCTATAGAAAATGTTGCTGCAGATCAGGGGGAGCATCAACAGCCTCCAATAGAAAATGTTCCAAATGTAGAGGCCCCTAGAAGGTCTCAAAGAGCAACAAAGTCAGCAATTCCTGATGATTATGAAGTGTATAACACAGAAGAGTTTAGAATGGAGGATGATCCTATTTCATTCGAACAAGCCATGAGAAGCGAAAATTCATCCAAGTGGCTTGAGGCCATGGAAGATGAAATTTAACTACAATGTTAGTTCTGAGAAATGGGACATTGAAAAGACAATAGCGATGTTGGCTCAAGAGGAGGAAAGGATAAAGATAGCACGTGGTAACACTGTTAACCAAGTGCAAAAGAAGAAAAACAACAACAATGCGTCTAACAACGCAAAAGGAAATCCCTCCTCCTCTAAGGGAAAAGGAATTCAGCACTCCCAGCAGCACAGCATGCAATTTTTACCTTCCTTTGATTATATGAGCAAACAACCAATGAGACCATATAATTCATTTGCCTCTT
>OAMR01000434.1:903885-930948 GCA_900205405.1 Echinochloa crus-galli | reverse complement strand
TGGATTCATATAATTTCTCTCATAAGAATGAATAGGCCTTGAGCAGATCCTCACCAACAGAACCGGCCATGGCGACTGGAGCCGCCGCGACCGGCGGGGATGGTATACACCCGAATCCCATCTCCTTTATTCAACACAGCACACGCACATGTACACATACACACCCAGATGCACCTATTCTATACATGAGCGACCCACAGATCTAACATTAATAACACTCCACTTGCATTGGCTGTGCCGCATACGTATTAAAACAATGCAGCAAGGAATTTATGTGCGGATCATATATATGCACATTCAATTCCGTCGTCGATCAGACGCGGTGTACGGTTTAATTTAGATCAGGTGGTGCTGCAAGTGCAAGTGATTCAATTCAGTGTCTGTACGTACTGCATTTATCCGGCCTCTTCGTCGGTTCTTGGAGGCAAAGATGATATCTTGAATGCTCCTACAGCTACTTGTTTTTTCCTAGCTCATGGGCCGTAGTACAAATTAGCCTAGAAGCTTTTGAATTTTGATGGAGTTGTTTTAGATCTGTGATTTTTATCTTTGACATTCATCAATACTAGCTTAAAAATCTGAATAGACTTTAATTAAGGTTATATATAGTAAGATTGATGATATATACCTCAAACAAGGTATATTCACAATGAAATACGTAGTAATTAATTCCGTATGCATAACAATAACATATACACACATGCAGGGATCAAAGCAGGGAGGAGAACAAGATCACGGACAAGATGCCATTGCTGTCCATCGTCTCACGGAGGAGGCTCAGGATATAGCAGCAGCATCATCATCCCGGCCACCACCACCACCTAACAATGGCCAGGAAGGAACCGGCGGCTCTCGACGGCCGTCGCCGAACAACACGAGCAGCAGCGGCGACGACACCGTGTCGAGCTCGTCGGAGTGGCTCCAGCCGCCGCAGCACTACTACTGCAGCGACAGCGGCATGATGAGCAGCGGCGGCGGCGTCTGGATGGCGGCGCCGGCGAGGCCTGCTGCAGCACCGCCGCCGCCGCCGAGCCTGGAGATGAGCCTGGGCAGGCAGGGGTGGCAGGAGTTCGAGTTCGAGTCGCCGTCGCCGGCGGCCAACGAGCTAACGCTGCTCAAGTGCTTGTGAAACGATGAAGCACACGTACTCCAACTCCATTGTTAATTTCTTGCTAATTAAGTGTGGTTATTAAATCCTAATTAATATGTAATAGACATGTCAATGAAATCAAAGCGAGAGCTAATTAATCGTTTTATTCCTTCTCTTGTGGGCTGTTTACTAGTTGGCAAAGAACGTGGGCCATTATATTCAAAATCCGCCAAAAAGAAATGCAATGGGCTCAATGCAACGATCAAAGGATGAAAACCAAAGCCAAAACCAAATCCTATATCCTTTGCAATGAAATTTTCAAATTGCTTTGGTTGGGGTGTGCCACGCCCTAGCAATACTGCAATGCCAGGCGACACGTGAGAGCCTAAGGTAGCAAGCTACCACACAGGCCCTCCCCCACAGAAAAATATGTTTAGTATCATTGTGAGGCCTCACATCAGATATTAAACTGATAAAACAAATACTACATTTTATCCTAACCCGAAGGCCAGAAAAGGTAAGTGCCTCCAATGCGGTGCCTCCCGTTTTGGTTTTGTATCCTTGTCCACCGCCTCATACGATCACGCCTTGCGATGTGGTACTAATTAATTAATAATCAAACAAATCATCTGGAGCTAGCACAACACACGCCTACGGTTTTGTTTGTTATCCGGTGGGACCTCGGGTCCTTGACAGGATCGGAACCGTGAAGAGAAGCTGGGGAGGCCCATGTGCTCGGCCCAAAGAAGAGTTTCCGCACGAAACAGCCCATACAGAGCCGGTTATAGTCAAAAATTGATTCAGGCGATTCTGCGACTCCAACAAGGCAGGAAACAAAACAGAACAGAACCTGACAAATACAAGGATCAAGAACATTTTTGTTAGAACGAATCAGTAGAAGAGCTATCTATCTATAATATTGAAAATAACATCCAAACGACGTTCAAATTTAAAGGATATATGATCGCTAGTCATCGAAACCTGCAGGAAAGGGATCGATCCACAAGATTTTTCTTTCGTAGAACAATTCGCCGACCGCCGGCGTGGGGTAAAAGCAGCGGCGGCGGATTGTTAAAAGGTGATTCGTCAGATACGGAAACTCCAAAGGAAATCTTCAAATGGGAGTATCCCCTAGCAAAACATCATAGCACCAGCATGATCCTGGCAAATGCACAGGTAATCCCCCACCGTCATTAAAGATGCTAGTTTCACTAATCTATCTATCTAGTATTGGGCTTTTGGCGTGCATGACAACAAACCAAATATACCCACGAGGACAACCATCTGCAGTTAAATGATAAAAATTCAAAATTGGATTTGGTTGCATGCACATGAATAATAATTTTACTAAATTAGCTTTGCTTTGGTGCGCATGAACAAGGAATTACTGAACCAAATGTACCGGTAATTCTGCACAATATAGCTAGTGGTGTAGAATAAACTACTAGAAGGTGGTGTAGTCGTGTAGAGTAGCACATGGGTTATAAACAGAACTATGATGTGTAGTTGCGTGACTAGAAATTCAAAATATGGTTCTGGTTGGGACGGGTTATTAAAAGTTAAAAAATGGACTTTTGATTTGGGTTGGTATGTGTTTTTAAAAAAAACTTTCAAATTGGTTTGGTTGGGGCGTGCCAAGCCCGAGCAACAGTGCAACGCAAAGGCAACACTCAAGAGCACAAGCTGATAAAAACTATACTTAATCTTAGCCAAAAGACTGAAAAAGGTATGAATCGATTTGATGCATTGCCTCTTATTTTATATCCTCACTGCCTTAACAATCTTGTTTGATAATTAAAACCAAACAAAATTTTTGAATTAGTTTTGATTGGGGTGTGCCAAGCCCAAGCTATGCTAGGGCAACACTCGAGAGTCCAGTCAGCGAGGAGCTACCATAGCAGACTCTCCCCCACAAAAAATAAATTTAATACCATTGTGAGGAGGACGAGGCCTCACATATCAGATATTAAACTGATTAGAACAGATCACTTGATCTTAGCCAAAAGGCCGAGAAAGGTATGAGTTGTCTTGTGCGGTGTCCCTTTCCTTTGTATCCTCCTCCACCGCCTTGTGTAGTCTGTTCGGGCGATGTGGTACTAATCACACAGAAGATCTGCAGCTAATGACGCGCGTTAGCTAAAGTCTAAAGAAAACCAAAGCGCGTATAACCGAGGCGCGGGGTTTGGAGGCCTCCTGTTTTGAGCTAGCTGCCCCCAATGCCACGGCCCAATACTGATAAGGCCCAACAACCTGGGAGATGCTCTCTTGCTGCCGATCGATTGGTCGACCACCACCCATTTGCAGAACGACGAATAGACGATGGCGTTGATAAAGACGAGAATTAAGATACACTCAGCAGATCAACACTGCTGCTCTACCGATTGTTGCCAAAATGTATGTAATCCAAATATTTACAGGAACACAAACAAATTGCCGAATTCCGACCCGGAGACGTATCATCATCACTATAATTAAAGAACTTCTGGTAACCATTTTTTGTCGTCTTTATTTAAATGGTACCAGTGCGTGCTCTACAGAACCATTGCAGGTCTCAGGACGAGGAGTCTCAGAGGATGCATCTCGAGCCTCCTGCAGTACGTGCCCCCAATTCAGAAGAATCAGAACGGGAACGCCAAGACGACAATCTGCTAGTCAAAAGGACTGAGGGGAGCAACAACGCTATTGTTGTACGTTTATCGTAAACTGAAAAGCATCTAAGCAAACAGAAAAACCAGCATTTTGTTTTCTTATCGCAGAGCCTGCTGCGCCTATTGTCAAAAGTTGATTCAGTATTTACAGAAACCCCTAGGAAGGCCCTCAAATAGTGGCAGTATCTCATCATACGACCATGTTCATTAACATAAATGCAGTACGCTACGATGTGGACGATGTTCCCTTGGGATGATTATTGATATATATTGTTAAAATTTCAATATTAGTTTTGGTTGGGGTGTGCCAAGCCCAAGCAATAGTGCAACGCTAGAGCGACACTCGAGAGCCCAAGTAGCAAGCTACCACAACGAACTCTCCCCCGTAAAAAATAAATTTAATATCATTGTGAGGGCAAGGCCTCACATATCAGATATTAAACTGATAAGAACAGATACTACACTTGATCTTAGCCAAAAGGCCGAGAAAGGTATGAGTTGCCCTGGGCGACGCTCGAGGGCCCCAGTGGCAAGCCACTGTGGTGGGCCCTCCCCCACAAAAAATAAATTTAATATCGAAGTGGGCACATGGCCCACATATCAGATATTAAACTGATAAGAACAGATACTACACTTGATCTTAGCCAAAAGGCCGAGAAAGGTATGAATTACTTTGATATATTGCCTCTTCTTTTGTATCCTCCACCACCGCCTTATATTACCTTGTTTGGCCGATGTGGTACTAATTGAAGAGCATATGTAGCCAACACGTGGTTTAGGCGTTTAGCTGAGGCTTTGTTTTTGGAGCGCGCGCGAGGCCTGTTAGGAAGAAGCAGAGGCCCATGGATTTGGCCCAACAACTTGCGACGAAAACATGGCCGGCCTGTGGTTTGGCGGCGAGCTCGCCGCTGCTGTGGCAAGCGATAGCATAAGCTGGGAAGCAAACTAGCGAAGAAGAAGAGGCCGTGCAAGGATCGGAGCAGCCATGGCCGACAGGAAGGCGGCGAGGCCGCGAGGGAGCTAGGGAGACAACGTCGAGAGGTGCGGCGCGGCGGCGCCATGCATGTCCGACACCCCGCCGGTCGTCTACCTCTGCTGCGGCTCAACCGGTTCGAGGCTTCGAGCCCAGCTGATTCGTCGTCATCGCCGCCACATCTCTTAATGCTGCAATTAGATTGCAATGCCATCTTTGCATTCTTGCTGGCGGTTGCTCGATGGCTTTGTTTTTCTTTTTCCTTTTTTTTTGAGAAGGCGGCTTTGTCTTCCAATCCGGCAATGAGCAGAACGACGAGACAGTCCACGACGCACTTAGAGCAGCGCGGCTGTGCGATTATTGCCAACAGAGAAAAGACGATCGAGATATTTGCTGAAACTCCAAAACAACTTTCCACCTGAAAACTCCAAATCCGACCCATCATATTGTCCTCCACGAGAATAATGTAGGAGTCGAACGCATGTGACATCTCATGTCTCATGTGTCAGGATGGGAACGGGCCGGCCCGGCCCTGGCCTTGGACCCGGCCCTCGTGGCCTCAAGGTCAATTTTAGAGGGCCGTGGGCTGACCCAATTTAGTCTTTGGCTACGGCCTCGATGGTCCAATGGGTAATATGGGTTGGCCTTGTTCACCCTTTAGACTATGCTTAAGCAAACAATCGAATAAGCTTTGGCTATGTTATTACTTGACAATTACTAATTTATAAAAAAAATAATTGTGTTGCTATAATACACCGGTAATTACGTGTAAAAAAAGAAAAAAACTATACATGTGCCGCTGGGCATCAACATGAAAAAAAATCATTCAACCAACATTTTGTATGCACCTATAGATAGAGATGCAAAGTTAATTTTTATGTGTGAAACTACATATGGATGTGAATTACGTGAGACTTTTGGGTCGGCCTATCATACCCATTGAGTTGATAGACTCCGGCTCTATGGCCTCATTTTTTGTTTGAGGTCGACCCGTACAACCCATTAGCCTTGTTTTTTAGGCAGGGCCAACTAACCAATGGGTCGACCCGGCCCATTCCCATCCTGACTCATGTGTAGCGGCCTTAAGGCTGCCCGCAGCGGTGTATGTATACATCCGACTCATACCATGATCAGCCTCGTCGCCACCGACCGTGGCCGGGTACAGATAGACTACCGTTCCAAATTGTCTTACTCCTCCGTTTGAAACTAGAGATCATTTTGTTTATTCTAGATACATAAATTTTTTGTTATATCTAGAAATAGCTTATATCTAAATAAATAGCAAAGATTATAAACCTTCTATAATTTTAAACAGATGTAGTATCATTCTAGGCTCCGAGCCACTGATTTGCGTACCTCGCTCTGATGGCACTTTTACTATTGCGTTCTTGGCAATCAGAGCACCGAGGACTTCTATGGGGAACATGTCGAGGATGATTCAACCTCAGCGCAAAGGTAACTTGCACAACAACTATGTTTGAATCATGATGTACAGTATAGATCACTGAAAATTACTTCACCAATATATCACCAGTACGTATACACAAGCAGGGTACAGTGACAACTGCTGGTTTTAAATTGCAGGATCAACGATGATGTTGCGAGCCTCGTCCCTGCCGTGGCGGGAGCTCACGATTCATGAAGGTGCCGCAGCAAGCTCCCATGTTTTTCATCCAGAGGTCCAGGTGTTGCGCTCAGCTGAGGCAAGGGGCTCCACAGCAACTAGCGGCACAAACAGCAGCAGGGACAAGTGTTTCGAGTTTCTCCCCAGCCCATCATAAAGAAAGCCAAGAGAAGCTAGGAAGGACATCATCTGCTACGTGTGCGTCGTGCCCCCACACGTTGCCGGTCGCTGCGGCAGCAATGCAACAAGCAACAAGGGCAAATGAAATAACCTTCAAAGGGCAGTGTCAATTAACTTGTGTGACTGAATAGGATCGCGACCGAAACTTCTTCCTTTCAGGAGCAGTTCGGAAGAGTTTGAACTGCCAATTAATCAGAGATTGCTCGATCGCTTCCCATAAGCTTGTTATGGCAAGAATTATGTTGTAGATTAGCTGCCATGGCTCAGAACCCACGAATAAGCTATGCTGAACACAACTCGGGAAAATGTGGTCCTAGCTAGTTTCAAACAAATCCAACAACTTAACTCATGATGTTTGTTACATATTAATATTAAATTATTAAATTAAATATTAAATAATTATAATTATAATAAAACTTTATTTTGGATTTGGTTGGGGTGCGCCAAGCCTAAGCAATAGTGCAACGCTAAGGCGACGCTCAAGAGCCCAAGTAGCGAGCTACTATAACGGGCTCTTCCCCACAAAAAAATAAATTTAATATCGTTGTAAGGACGAGGCCTCACATATCAGATATTAAACTGATAAGAACAGATACTACACTTGATCTTAGCCAAAAGGCCGAGAAAGGTATGAGTTGCTTAGCTGCATTGCTCCTCTTTTTATATCCTCCTCCACCGGCTTACATTGTTTGTTGGGGCGATGCGGTACTAATTACTCAAAGGATCTGCATCTGCAGCTAACGACGCGGGTTAGCTGAGCAAAACCGAGGCGGCGGGCTGTCCTGTTGGGGCGTGTGGGCTTCATATTTTGAGCTGCACATAAGCCTATGCCACGGCCCAATACCGATAGAATACGCCCAACAACCTGAGACAAAAGAGCCGATCCCTTCCTTCGCTTCGTGGCCATCTTTTGCGTGTACACATCTTGCATTCTTGGTGCCGAAAGTTCTTTTTATAAAAAAAAATAATAGGTCACCTCCCATTTGCAGAACGACGAAGATGTCGAGAAGATGCACTCAGAGCAGTGTGCTGCTCTAGAACTCCAAAACAGATCGCCACCCGAATGAAGACGTATCACTGCAAAGAACTTTTCGGAGCCATTTTTTGTTAATCATTTTGGTCCTACTTTTTCTAAAAAAATTTCAAACATATTAAAAATTCAAAATTGGTTCTTGTAGGGATTAACATGGTTAAAAATAAAAATTAACCTTGATTTGGGTGGGCAATATATATAATATACATTATACAATATGTAATATGAAAATTTCAAACTTTTTTGGTGGGGTTGTGCCAAACCCAAGCAATAGTGCAACGCTAGGGTGACACTCAATAGCACAAGTAGCAACTCAGTCTCTCCTCCCCAATAAAAAATTAAAAATATATTAATTGGCCAGCTAGCTTTCACACCATGATGTATCAATGATGAACCGTTAACAAGACACCTAAATATCAGAAATAATTTACATGACCGTACGTGACATTGTTTCATCTATCGATATAGATATAAAATGTTTCTTTTGCGTAAAGTCTAACGCGCTCGGTCACGCGCACCACGTGACCCAGCTTCTCCGACGCTGGTGCCACCGGGTTCGGGGGCGGGGTTGCCGGGGGAGATCTAAGGTTTGGGGGCAGCAGTCGGCTCGGCAGTGACGCCGCGGGTATTTCTGCAGTGAACATTCGATTTAATGGAACGGTAGCGGGGCGTGGACTCATTTCTTTTCACGGTAGCGCGACGACTGTTTTTTCTCTTCTGTAACTCTGTTGGACCTCTAAGTTACGTTGGTTAACTGACGCACGGAAGCAACATATAGCCTCCGTCGACGAGCCTTTCGCCCGTTCAAGATTATCCATCCAGCAGACTGAGTTACAATTTCGCAAAAAAAAAAGTAGATTGAGTTACAGTTTCATAAGCTCCTCGATCGCGCTCCAAATCTCCATGCCTGATCTGGTTCTGCTCCCCTTTCAACTCCATTGAAAGGCTGTGGGCGGGGGAAAAGATATAACGTTCAGTAACACTGTGCCAAGACACCGCTGACTCTCTGCAAACGGCAGTACGCCACGCCATGCATGCTGGCAAAGCACAGGGCTACCAGCGTATACTCGGTGCTCCGCCGCTCCTGCGACGTGCTGCATTGCTGCATCTTGTTCAGCTTATAATGGCCTTTTTCTGCAAAGCTGGGCAGCCTACCGTGACCAATTAGGCATAGCTAGGTATGATGATCATACAGAGCATAGACATCAGAGTGTGATGCCTTTGTTGCTCGATCCATTTAAACCTCCACTTCCTAGTAGAGAAAAACCTATTATTCATACATTAAAATGGGACTAAATGATCTCTACTAGGTGCAACAAAGTGCAGCAAAATACAGTTAGCCTCAAAGGGCAAAGCAACTGTATTGCAGTTGCAGAGTAATTGGTGAGGAGGTTGACAGGTGGGGATACTGTACTGAGAGGAAAAGACACAATCTCTTTTCCAAGAATCTCACACATGTGGATGTAAAAAAAAAGGCTCGCAAACAAGGCCGGCACTGATGAAAGCCGCCGGGTCCTCTGTCCGCCGGGCAAGAACACGGGCGGTGAAAGCTGTCAATGCAAGATCAGCTCCATCTCATCGATCCACATCCACTCCAACTCCAAGCCCTATCCGCCGAGCTAGCACTCAGCAACAAGCGAGAGGCCGGCCTGCACCCTGCAGTGACTCAGTGAGGAGGCACAGATCGAGCAGAGGCCTGCAGTGCAGTGAAAAGCCATGGCAGCACCCATGATTCCATGCACACCATGCAGGCATGCAGTGATGCACGTCCTGGATTTTGCTGGTGTAATTATTTCCGCGTCGAATCCAACCAAAAGGCAGCAGGGCATCCTGTTTCTCATGTGAAGGCAAGCTCGGCCCCTTTGGTGAGAGCCAGACGTGAGTTTGGTGCGTGCCCGTGAGCCGAGGGCACGTACCGACGTTCCTACCTACTGACCACTACTGACTGGATGGATTAAACCAGGGCCTAAAGGCAAAACCAAACTTAGGCCTAAAGGCAAAACCAAACCTTTTCAAATTAGCTTTGGTTGGGGTGCGCCGGGCCCTGCCAGCAGTGCAACGGCTGGGCGACGCGTGAGGACCCCAGTGGCAAGCCACTGTTGGTGGGTCCTTCCCCACAAAAAATAAATTTAATATCGAAGTGGACACATGGCCCATATATCAGATATTAAACTGATAAGAACAGATACTACACTTGATCTTAGCCAAAAGGCCGAGAAAGGTATGAGTTGCTTAGCTGCATTGCTCCTCTTTTTATATCCTCCTCCACCGGCTTACATTGTTTGTTGGGGCGATGCGGTACTAATTACTCAAAGGATCTGCATCTGCAGCTAACGACGCGGGTTAGCTGAGCAAAACCGAGGCGGCGGGCTGTCCTGTTGGGGCGTGTGGGCTTCATATTTTGAGCTGCACATAAGCCTATGCCACGGCCCAATACCGATAGAATACGCCCAACAACCTGAGACAAAAGAGCCGAACCCTTTGCTTCGTGGCCATCTTTCCCGTATACGCATAGAATATGCATTCTTGCTGCCGATTGGTCAGTATGCCCCAAAGAAAACAGTGAGTAGTCAGTCCCCACGAGCAGAACGAGCCTTTCTAGCACTTAACATGTACTCGAGCAGAACGAGCCTTTCGTAGCACTTAACATGTACTCGGAGCAATGCAACGATGCTGTGGCGATTGTCAAAAGATGATTCAGGTATCTATAGAAACTCCTAGGAAAAATCTTGGGATGACAGTATCTCTTGGAAAACATCACAGCACCATGCTCCTGGAAATACACAGATAACCGCACCATACTGGATTTGGACCTATTTTACCAAAGAATTTCCACCACAATATTACCCGATGTGTAGTTGCGCGACAAAATATTCAAAAATTGGTTCAGGTCACATGGTTAAAAAAACAAAATTGACCTATATATAATTTTATAATATATATAATTTAATATATTTAATATACAATATAAAAAATTTAAATTGTTTTTGGTGGGGTTGTGCCAAGCCCAAGCAATAGTGCAACGCTAGGGCGACGCTCAAGAGCCCAATGTCCGTCTCTCCCCCATAAACAATTTTAAAAAATAATTTAATATCATTGTGAGGGCGAGGACTCAGATATCAAATATTAAACTGATAAGAACATATACTATACTTGATCTTAGCCAAAAGGCCGAGAAAGGTATGATTTGCACCTATGCATCGCCCCCTCGTTTTATACCCTCCTCCACCGCCTTATTCTACCTTGTTGGGCGATCTGGCACTAATTACAGAGGATATTATGCAGTTAATGTCGAACGAACACGGGTGAGCCGAGCGAGCCTGTGGGTGTTAGGCCTATCAAGCAGCCCAAACTCGTGAGGCCCGTTGAGGAGTCGGTGGAGGCCTGTATAGCTGGCCCAACAAGCGCCGGCCTTCTACCGGCCGTGTAGTGCCCCGAGATTCCTATATGGCTTCCGGAAGTTTTTTGGTGGAGTTGGCTTCCACACCGTGAGCCGTCCGATCTTCTTCTCCACTGTCCAACCTTCTTCTTCTACTCTTCTTCCTCCTTGGGCGTCGCCGGCACGCCGCCGGCGGAGAGGACGCGACCCGACCGCGAGGCAGCCGCCGGCCAGGGCGGCGGCGGAAGGGGCGGGGGCGGGGCGGTGCGGCGCAAGGAGGAAGAAGACTTCGTGGGTCTAATGGGCCGGAAGCCAGCACCCTTAACGTGCTGAGAGTTTATTCCATGAAATTCCATAATTTTTGTTTGTAAAAGTTATTATAGATGATGAAAAATATTAGAAGATTTTTTATAAAATTATGACGTACGCAAGGTGGTCTAGCGGCGATTGGCTCGATACAACGATGGCAGCAGCCCAGTGCCCGGCGGCTCAGTGCAGTGCGGGCAGCGCCCCAGCTCCGTCACGCATCAGCTCGTCGTGGGCAGCATGCCGAGCAGCCATCGTCACGGCACGTCGTGGTGCGGCCTTGAGCAAGCGGCCGTGCGAGCACCTTGGTGGCTGGTCATTGACCTCGCCGGCATCTCTCTCCGACCTCTCCAGCATCTATCTGCTATAATTTATTTTCCTGATCTTGCCGCACGTATTCACGAAGATAGGGATGCGCAGTTCGTCTAGTTTTTTTTAAAAAACTGGATTCGAGTTTGCAATCTTCCCTCTTTCTAAATTATTGTTTTCGTTATATGAGGTATTGGCTTTATTTTATTACAGATCGGATTCGAGTCTGTGTTACAAAATTTTCCCATCGAACTGTACATCTTCTCCTTAATTGATTGGAAGAACCAGGTCGTTGCAAAGCCACGGGACCATATACCGTTTAGTGGACTACAGATTGATTACATTAAATATAAAGGGTTCTTTTGCAAAATTATGACGTACCGCTGAAACAAACATTGCTTTATAATTAGGTAGAGATTTATTACGCAGAATTTTCATAAATACAATTTACAGAGCCTGTTAATGAGCACTCAATCTAGGAAATATCGCTGGAAGTCCACCCAAAAAGTTTTCTAAGGGTACTGCCGTAAACTCGTAGCACGACTGTCCTAGCAAAGTCTACCTAAACCAAGGGAACAATATGCCGCCAATAAGCTGCAGCCCAATTGGCCTCATTATATTGATATATAGTATGTAGCTGCCGTGTAATACAGTAGACTCAGGGCGTCGGGCAACAAATTGTTTACTACGGGAAAGCATGCTGATACAAGAAACTATGCAAGTATTACATGGGAACTTCAAGTATAGACAAAGTCTGAATAACCCCCTAAAGTATGGTTTGACTTATTTTACACCCACAACTATCTCAATCGGTCCAATCTACCCCTTCGTAAGGTTTTCTTATTTGTTTCTTCATGTAGAAGTGGTATTTTAAATTAAAATTTTGTAAGATGATAGATGACCATATAAAATATTTTTAAAAATATAAAATAAATTTTGTATCATTATTTTGAAAGACTATGATATGTAATAATAAATTAACCATATTGATACAAAAAAAGTTATAAGAAATAATGATCAAAATTTTATATTATATTTTTTTAAAAAAATACTTTGTGGCCCTATATCATTCCACAAAAGCAAGCAGGGGTACAGTGACAACTGATGGTTTTAAATTGCAGGATCGTCGACGATGTTGCGAGCCTCATCCCTGCCATGGCAGATAACCTCCGGGAGCTCACGATCCATGAAGGTGCCGAAGCAAGCTCCGATGTTTTTCATCCAGAGGTCCAGGTGAGCATGAGGGAGAAGCAGAAGAAGAACCGGAGAGTGTTTCGAGTTTCTCCCCAGCCCATCATAAAGAAGGCCAAGAGAAGGACAACATCTGCTATGTGTGCGTCTGAGCTTGTCGTATGACTAAAGACGCGTTCACAACAACAATGCTTGGAAACAAAATAATTCCCTCCTATCTTCGTGTGTACACGCAATTTATCATTAGATAATAAATTAAATATAATATAGAATAGAAAAAGAAACATATTAGATATGAAAATATAGAATAGATAATATAGAATAGAGAAAGAAATATATAGAAATGTAGAATAATATTGAATATATATTGATATTGAATATTGATATTCGATATTTGAATATTGTGAATTGTGAAATTGAAATAAAAAAAATAAAACTTTGTTTTGGTTTTTGTTGGGGTGCGCCAAGCCTAAGCAATAGTGCAACACTAAGGCGACGCTCAAGAGACCAAGTAGCAAGCTACCATAATGAGCTCTTCCCCACAAAAAATAAATTTAATATCGTTGTGAGGGCGAGGCCTCACATATCAGATATTAAACTGATAAGAACAGATACTACACTTGATCTTAGCCAAAAGGCCGAGAAAGGTATGAGTTGCTTAGCTGCATTGCCCCTCTTTTTATATCCTGCTCCACCGGCTTATATTGTTTGTCGGGGCGATGTGGTACTAATTACTCAAAGGATTTGCAGCTAACGACGCAGGTTAGGCTGAGCAAAACCGAGGCAAAGGGCTGTCCTGTTGGGCCGTGTGGGCTTCATGTATTCCTTTTTCTTATGTTTCTCTCCTTCATCCACATATCCTTCCTCTCTGTACTATAATTCATTCATCTCGTGGTACAGCACTGATGAAGAATCAGGCGGCAGCAGGAGCCGCTCCGCTTGCCGGCGAGGCCAAAGAATGCTTCCCCTTCTGATCCCATCCTCCGCGTGACATCCTTTCTCTCTCACCAAATCAAGACAGCGAGCGGAGGTGGCCAGCGATGGCATGGGCAACGACGACGAGTTCCGCACGGGCATGCGTGGTTTCTGCAAGCTGCGGCGACAACACGCTCGTCAAAGGCGACGATGACCACCGTGGCAGTTGGCACGCGCGGTGGCAGCCAGCGATCGAGCTGACGGTGCCGGTGGTCCGGTTCCGACAGTGACCCAGCGACGCGAAACCGCGGGCTCGGCTCGACGGGGCGGGCGCCTGCCGTTTCGCTGCCGCTGCCGTGGCCGGCTGCGCCGTCGACGTCGACGTCGGCACGGCGTCTGGAAGCATGATCCGCTCGGCTCGGCTGGCGCTCGCTATATATATAGCTCAGGCCAGGGCCCAAGCTACTCGCTGTCACTGAACCTTTTGTTTCCCCGCAACGGCGCACCAACCCATCAATTCAATTCATGTCAGATCAATAATTCTCCACCGTGTCTTGGACGGCGGCGGCGAGCAGAGCAACTTCCCCATCAAATCACTGTGTTAGATTGTCACGTCACTGAACACGCACTCAGAGCAGATTGGCTGTGTTTAGTTGCCAGGAATTCTCTCTCCAAAATTCACTATTCACCTATCATATCAAATCACATCAAATCCCTCTCCCCGTGCATGAAGCACTAAACGTAGGTAAATAAAAAAACTAGGTGCATGGTTTTGATGTACACGACGAGACGAATCTTGAGTCTAGTTAGGTCATGATAGGACAATGTTTACCACCAACAAACGAGAAGTGGTACAGTGTCCGATGTGACTTTTTCACCCCTTTTTTTCACCCACTTTTTGAAACTAAACACCCCAAGATCTTTCAAGGCCTTGTTTGGATTTTTTTTTCTTAAAACACAGTGATCCCCTGCGATTGTTGAGCGGATGCTTAGCAGTGAGTAGTCAGTCCCCACGAGCAGACCGAGCCATTCGTATCACTCAACAACATGTACTCGGAGAAATGCAATGATGCGCTGTGGCCATTGTCCAAAGGTGATTCAGATATCTATATAAACTCCTAGGAAAAATATTCGAATGACGGTATCTCCTGCAAAACATCACAGCACCATGGTCCTGAAAATACACAGATAATCCGCACCGTATGGGTCATAAAAATCCGTCGAAAAAATTACACTCTGAAACAGTGAAACTAAAAGATTCAGACCTCGTGCTCGAGGGCGAGTAAAATGTGGTCTTAATTTTTTTAAAAGAATTTCCAAACATAGCCACCACGAGAACCCTGTGCAATAATTGCGTGACTAGTACAAACTCAAAATTGGTTCCGGGTGCATATTGACATTGACTTTGGGTGGGTATGCATGATAATAATAAATTAATGCTCCATCCGTTTCAAAATATAGGTCGTTTTACTTTTTTCACCATAAGTTTGACTCGTTCGTCTTATTCAAAATTTTGTGCAAATTATCATATTTTTTGCGGTGGCTTGCTTTATTGATATAAAATCTTTAAAAATACCTCAAATTTGACTATATTTTCACAAATTTTTTAAATAAGACGAGCGGTCAAACTAAGTCAAACATATTACCCGTTGCGTGACTATAATTTCAAAATTGGTTCTCGTAGAGATTATCATCATGGTTAAAAATTCATAATTGACGATTTATTGGGTAGTATATAACTATATATACAATATACAATAAAAATGCAACATAAATATTAAAAATTTTAAGTTTGTTTTGGTTGGGGTTCTCGTAGAGATTATCATCATGGTTAAAAATTCATAATTGACGATTTATTGGGTAGTATATAACTATATATACAATATACAATAAAAATGCAACATAAATATTAAAAATTTTAAGTTTGTTTTGGTTGGGGTTCTCGTAGAGATTATCATCATGGTTAAAAATTCATAATTGACGATTTATTGGGTAGTATATAACTATATATACAATATACAATAAAAATGCAACATAAATATTAAAAATTTTAAGTTTGTTTTGGTTGGGGTTCTCGTAGAGATTATCATCATGGTTAAAAATTCATAATTGACGATTTATTGGGTAGTATATAACTATATATACAATATACAATAAAAATGCAACATAAATATTAAAAATTTTAAGTTTGTTTTGGTTGGGGTTCTCGTAGAGATTATCATCATGGTTAAAAATTCATAATTGACGATTTATTGGGTAGTATATAACTATATATACAATATACAATAAAAATGCAACATAAATATTAAAAATTTTAAGTTTGTTTTGGTTGGGGTTCTCGTAGAGATTATCATCATGGTTAAAAATTCATAATTGACGATTTATTGGGTAGTATATAACTATATATACAATATACAATAAAAATGCAACATAAATATTAAAAATTTTAAGTTTGTTTTGGTTGGGGTTCTCGTAGAGATTATCATCATGGTTAAAAATTCATAATTGACGATTTATTGGGTAGTATATAACTATATATACAATATACAATAAAAATGCAACATAAATATTAAAAATTTTAAGTTTGTTTTGGTTGGGGTTCTCGTAGAGATTATCATCATGGTTAAAAATTCATAATTGACGATTTATTGGGTAGTATATAACTATATATACAATATACAATAAAAATGCAACATAAATATTAAAAATTTTAAGTTTGTTTTGGTTGGGGTTCTCGTAGAGATTATCATCATGGTTAAAAATTCATAATTGACGATTTATTGGGTAGTATATAACTATATATACAATATACAATAAAAATGCAACATAAATATTAAAAATTTTAAGTTTGTTTTGGTTGGGGTTCTCGTAGAGATTATCATCATGGTTAAAAATTCATAATTGACGATTTATTGGGTAGTATATAACTATATATACAATATACAATAAAAATGCAACATAAATATTAAAAATTTTAAGTTTGTTTTGGTTGGGGTTCTCGTAGAGATTATCATCATGGTTAAAAATTCATAATTGACGATTTATTGGGTAGTATATAACTATATATACAATATACAATAAAAATGCAACATAAATATTAAAAATTTTAAGTTTGTTTTGGTTGGGGTTCTCGTAGAGATTATCATCATGGTTAAAAATTCATAATTGACGATTTATTGGGTAGTATATAACTATATATACAATATACAATAAAAATGCAACATAAATATTAAAAATTTTAAGTTTGTTTTGGTTGGGGTTCTCGTAGAGATTATCATCATGGTTAAAAATTCATAATTGACGATTTATTGGGTAGTATATAACTATATATACAATATACAATAAAAATGCAACATAAATATTAAAAATTTTAAGTTTGTTTTGGTTGGGGTTCTCGTAGAGATTATCATCATGGTTAAAAATTCATAATTGACGATTTATTGGGTAGTATATAACTATATATACAATATACAATAAAAATGCAACATAAATATTAAAAATTTTAAGTTTGTTTTGGTTGGGGTTCTCGTAGAGATTATCATCATGGTTAAAAATTCATAATTGACGATTTATTGGGTAGTATATAACTATATATACAATATACAATAAAAATGCAACATAAATATTAAAAATTTTAAGTTTGTTTTGGTTGGGGTTCTCGTAGAGATTATCATCATGGTTAAAAATTCATAATTGACGATTTATTGGGTAGTATATAACTATATATACAATATACAATAAAAATGCAACATAAATATTAAAAATTTTAAGTTTGTTTTGGTTGGGGTTCTCGTAGAGATTATCATCATGGTTAAAAATTCATAATTGACGATTTATTGGGTAGTATATAACTATATATACAATATACAATAAAAATGCAACATAAATATTAAAAATTTTAAGTTTGTTTTGGTTGGGGTTCTCGTAGAGATTATCATCATGGTTAAAAATTCATAATTGACGATTTATTGGGTAGTATATAACTATATATACAATATACAATAAAAATGCAACATAAATATTAAAAATTTTAAGTTTGTTTTGGTTGGGGTTCTCGTAGAGATTATCATCATGGTTAAAAATTCATAATTGACGATTTATTGGGTAGTATATAACTATATATACAATATACAATAAAAATGCAACATAAATATTAAAAATTTTAAGTTTGTTTTGGTTGGGGTTCTCGTAGAGATTATCATCATGGTTAAAAATTCATAATTGACGATTTATTGGGTAGTATATAACTATATATACAATATACAATAAAAATGCAACATAAATATTAAAAATTTTAAATTTGTTTTGGTTGGGGTTCTCGTAGAGATTAACATGGTTAAATATTCATAATTAACGATTTGTTGGGTAGCATATATTATACAATAAAAATGCAACATAAATATAAAAATTTTAAATTTGTTTTGGTTGGGGTGTGCCTAGCCCAAGCAATAGTGCAACGCTAGGGCCACACTCAAGAGCCCAAGTAGCAAGCTACCATGATGAGTTCTTCCCCACAAAAAATAAAATTAATATCACTGTGAGGGCTTGGCCTCACATATCAGATAATAAGAACAGATACTACACATGATCTTAGCCAAAAGGCCAAGAAAGGTATGAGTTGCACCTATGCATCGCCCCCTCGTTTTATACCCTCCTCCACCGCCTTATTCTACCTTGTTGGGCGATCTGGCACTAATACAGAGGATATTATGCAGTTAACGTCGAACGAACACGGGTGAGCTCATATATATCAGAAAAAAAGAACATGGGTGAGCTGAGTCTGTTAGTGTTAGGCCTATGAAGCGGCCCAAACTCGTGAGGCCCGTTGAGGAGTAGGTGGAGGCCCATATAGTTAGCCCAACAAGCACCGGCCTCCTACGGCAGGGCCCCCCGCGCGGTGACGCCGACCGCCCGCGGACGCACCGTGGGATTAGAACGGCGACCCGGGGGCGAGGCGAAACCGCGGCAGGCCGGCCGGCGCGGGGGGCGCCCGCCTACAGTTTCGCTGCCGATAGCCGTTCGACGCCTAGAACTGAAGCCTGATCCATTCGGCTCGGCTGGCGCGCTGTATAAAGCGCAGGGCAGGCCCCGAGCTGCCCACTCACTCGTCGACAAACAAACGACAACTAGTGTTTGGTCCTCACTGTCACTCAACCCTTTTCCCTGCAACCAATTCAGCTCCTCGGATCTCCATGTCTTCTTCGACGACGGCGTCCAACCTGGCCGGCCTGTGGTTCGGGGACCTCGCCGCGGCGGTGCAGGGCACGTGGCACGCGACGGCGGCCAGCCACGGCGGCGCGCGGCCGGGCCAGCAGCAGAAGCAAGTAGCAGCCGCCGCGGCCGCGGGGAAGGCGGCGAAGGAGGGGGGCGACGGCGACGTCGAGCGGTGCGGCGGCGCCATGTCCGACACCACGCTCTGCCTACTGCTCGACTGCTTCGCGCCAAGCTGATCCTCCGTCGCCACAGCGCGCTCTGTGTAAATGCTGTAGTTGCATTGAATATTTGAAATGTTGTATCTTGCACACTTCTCAATTTGCATTAAAAAAACAACAGCCTGCACTCTTGCATGAGCAGAACAACTAGATTATCAGTTTATCACGTCACTGAAGATGCACTCAGATCAGTACCACGATAAGGTCTTTCAAGAACTTCTCATCATGGCCGTTTTTCGGTTTTTATCGTCTTTAGGTGTTCCCAGTGTGTGCTCGGCTCCACAGAAACAATGCATGTCGCAGGAGTAAAGAGCAACAGAGGGCCAGACTTTGTTTGGATTTTGGAAACACAATAATCGATGCCCTTGTACGGATGCGGAGCGGAGTAGTGAGTATTCAGTCCACAAAAGCAGAACGAACGAGCCTTTCGTATCCCTGAACATGTATTCGGAGTATCCCTGAACATGTATTAAAAGGTAATTTTGGCGTGCGTGACCAATAAAACACACAAGTAGAACCTATATAATGTGCAGTTTCGTCACCAAAAATGGTTCTGGCCCGGCTGCACATGATTAAAATTCTAAAATTGACTTTGGTTTGGATGGACACGTATAAAATTTATAAATTGGTTTTGATTGGGGTGTGCCAGGCTCAAGCAATAGTGCAACGCTAGAGCGACACTTGAGAACCCAGATAGCAAGCTCAAGCAATAGTGCAACACTTGAGAACCCAGATAGCAAGCTCAAGCAATAGTGCAACGCTAGAGCGACACTTGGATTCTTCCCCATAAAAAATAAATTTAATATCATTGTGAGGACGAGGCCTCATATGTCAGATATTAAACTGATAAGACCATATACTACACTTAATCTTAGCCAAAAGGCCGAGAAAGGTATGAACTACTCTGACATATTGCCCTTTTTTTATCCTCCACCACCGCCTTAGGTTACCTTGTATCGGCGATATGGTACTAATTGCAAAGGATCTGTAGCTAACACGCGGGTTAGCTGAAGCGGAGCAAAACCGGGGCCCACGCACTGTCCTACTGGGCTTCGTTTTTCGAGCGGGGGCACGTGAGGAATAAGCGGAGGCCCACGGACCTGGCCCAACAACTCGCGACCTTAACAGAAAGCGCCGCTCGCCCGCGCCGGCGGGCGGCGGCCGTCCCGGGCTCCGGAGTCCGGAGCGATGGTTGGCTAGTCGAGATGCTTCGAGAAGACGTCGACCACGGGCCGTGGTCACGCGCCTGCCGGCGGCTGGCAGCTAGCGAGCTGAGATGGTCCGGGCCGGGCCCGGCTCGACAGGCGACAGCGACCCGGCGAGGCGAAACCGCGGGGCGCCTACAGTTTCGCAGTCGACTCGTGGGCCGGCCGTCGCCGTCGACGTCTAGAAGCCGGCCTGATCCGATCCGTTCGGCTCGGCTGGTGTATAAAGCGCAGGGCAGGGCCCAAGCTGCCAACTCACCCGTCAACAAACGGCAAGTGTTACTCTACTCCTCAGTCCTCCCTGTCACCGAACCTTTTTTCAGCTCAGATCAGATCATCAGCTCTTCATCTCCATGTCTTCGACGGCGGCGGCGACCAACCTGTGGCTCGGCGACCTCGCCGCGGCGGTGCAGGGGACGTGGCAGGCGATGGCGGCCGGCCACGGCGACGCGCGGCCGCCGCGCCAGCAGCAGAAGCTGGGAGTCGAGAGGAAGACAGCGGGGAAGGCGGCGAAGGAGGAGGGCGACGGCGACGTCGGGCGGTGCGACGGCGCCATGTCCGACACCACGCTCTACCTTCTGCTCGACCGCTTCGCGCCCAGCTGATCGACCTCACCTCCGACCCCTGGCGTTCACGCCCGCCCGCTAGCGTTCGGGAGACCGGCCGGCCGGCCGCGCCGTGCCCGCCCATCTGTACATACATGAGGAATAATCGCAGGCGGTTGCTGTGTAAATGTTGTGGATTGAAATGCCATCTTTTGCTGCCATGCTCGCGTCTCATTTTGTGTAAACATACATGAATGTTTTAAAATCCATAACCTTTTGTGTAATTTTCGAATGGTAACATCCAGGATGTGGCCGGTTAGATTATATACTCCGGAACAACCATTGAAGATGACGCGTCCCAACGACGGACGATGCATCTCCGAGCAAAACATTTCGATAGAGGATGCATCCTCCTGGAGGATAATCCATTGTTGCCGATAGCAAACCAGCCGTCTCTCTGGACTTGTAATGGAATGCGCCAGCCGAATGCATCAAATTAAATGCAAGCAACATGTAAATGGAATTTACAAGAATCAGAATGGACCCGGGTCATGATGGAGAATCCCAGAAGTCCTTCGAACCTCATCATTCTACTCGCAAACAACTAACAACCATACAAGCCGATGATCAGCTACGAACAAAAGGAATGGGAGGTACAACTCTAAGAAATGGCGCTGGGGGAAGAAATGCACAGGTATTTACAACTCTTCTGCATCTGCACACAACAAAGGTTATCAAGTCAGTGAGTGAAAGAGCTCGGCTCCTCGCTGTAGACCGTCTCACTGGCGCCGAACACGGGCTTCTCTTCCTCCCACTTGATGATCTCCCGGCTGTAGCGGATCGCTGACCGGACCGACTCCTGGTCCAGGGCGTTCACATGCGACACATAGAGCTTCCGCCCTGTGAGGGAGTCGAACAGTCTCTTGAACTTGGTTGCCATGTAGTGCGTGGCCATCTGGGCCAGCGTCGCACCGGTCTGGCTGCTGCGGGTGCTTCTGCTGCTTCCATTGAGTAGGTTGCGGCTGATCAGGGGTGTGAAGTCGCTAAACCAATCACATAAGGTTAGCGGGGAACTGTTAATCTTCTGCTCTAGTAGATCAAACTTGGTGAGGAGTAGGAGGAAATCCATCTGCTCGAATGTTGGATGAAGGGCGATGCTCTCAAACAGCTGCCTGGCCTCTATCATTTTGTTGACAATGGTACCATTTGCATCCTCACAGTACTCATCATAGTCGCTAGCAGCAACACAGAAGATAACAAGCCTCACATCATCGAACATATGCAGCCATTTGCAGTTCTCATGCAAGCCTCTATTGTTTATTCTGATCAGCTGGTACCTGAAAACAAATGGAAAAGAATGCTTTGTTACAGCTATCACAATTCCTGACATAGCTTTGTTACAGCTATCACAATTCCTGACACAGATTAAGAATTGAACCTAGAATATAAGTATTAAAGTGTACTAAGAATGCATGTGTGTTTTCATCCTACGTGGCTCTGCATAAAATTGTCGCATGTCCATACATCAAAAAGAACAAAAATATTCCATTTACGTTTAAGAGGTGCCTAGGCTAGATAACACCATGCGACACACTATAACCACAAAGCTGTAGAAACGACAAAGCAAGATAGGTAATTCAGCACCTTTTTTTTGCGGAAAAGGTAATTCAGCACTATAGCAGACTACAATTGCCTTAAGAGTGACAAAACTGACCTTAGCAAGGTGTCCTGTGGATCAGGCTCATCAACACCCTGTCCACCCAGAGACATCTGTGGGAAAGAGAATTCTGTTGATGCTAGCCCATCTGAGGATGTAATCCCATCAGCATACAGTATATCCATATCAGAGAGCTCATATTCCGTTCGAGAAATATCAACAGCCTGGACATCCCAAACAAGTTTGAAAAATGAGAAATCAACTATGGCACTATCCAAATCACCACTTCTATAAAAACCAAAAAAAAGGGTCACCATTTGCCAATAATACCTTGTCAAGAAAATAATTGGCAGCAGGTGGAAGCAATGGTAGTTCACTTCTTCGTTTATATGTAGCTTGAATAGCAGGATCTTTCCATAATTCCTCAACAAGAGGTGCATATTCACGACTAGCTGCAGGGAAGATGTCTTCAAGATTACCTAAAGCCATTGCCTTAAGAATCCAATCAGAGAATGCTTTCAAGCGCGGAATAAGGGAGTATTCAGTAACTTCATCACAGAACCCAGATTCAGAACGGCCTGCAGAAAACAAGTAAAAATCACTCGTACCAGTCATAGTTGCATACATAGAAATATATCCTTTTGTTACATTGCTTTACAAAAAGTAAATAATAAGGGGTTTCCATATCACTAATGATATGACCGAGGTAAGCTATCTATCGCTGAGCGAAGGAGCACTTGGAAAGCTTCACTTGCCACTTATCATTTTGGAGGACCTGCAAGACTGTCGTGAGGTGTGAGATATGTTCTTCAAATGTCCTACTATAAACCAGGATGTCATCAAAGAATACTAGCACACATTTGCGCAGAAGAGGTTTGAGAGTGCGGTTCATGGCGCCTTGAAAAGAAGCAGGAGCACCACACAAGCCGAAGGAAATAACCTTGAATTCAAAGTGCCCAAAATGTGTTTGGAAAGCAGTTTTATGCTCCTCTCCTGGTTTCATCCTAATCTGATGAAAACCTGAGTTCAGATCCAGATATGAAAACAAAGTTGCTCCAGCCAATTCGTCCACCAGCTCATCAAAAATTGGTATAGGAAACTTCCCTCTGATAGTCAAGGCATTGAGGTACCTATAATCGACGCAAGGATGCCAAGACCCATCTTTCTTGTGCACCAGCAACAGAGGAGAAGAAAAGGGGCTACTGTTGGGCTGAATCAGGCTTTTATCTAACATTTCCTGGACCTGACGTTCAATCTCATCTTTAAGAGCTAGAGGGTAGCGATAAGGTCTGATGTAGACTGGTTTGGCCCCAGGAACAAGTGTAATAGTGTGATCACAAGCTCTTGGTGGTGGCAAACCAGAGACTGGAGCAAAAACATGTGCAAATTGAGAGAGCAGATCAGTAATTTCTGGTGGTCCCACTGATGGTACTTCAGTAGGAGAAACCTGAGCATCCAAGCTACAGATCTGCACAAGAAGGTCTGTAGGAGTGCTGGAGACCTCTGCTGAATCAGAAAGACTTCTGTCTCAAGTGTATTATAGTTGTAACGAATTGGGTCATACCAGAGCTAGAAGGGTCATGTTGACTGCTTCTTCTTCTATCAGCTAAAGCTTCATCTTCAAAACGCTCACGACCTTCAAGTAATATACCAAGGTAGTTGTATATGTTGCTTTGTATTATAAGTTTCAGATCTTCACGCTCATCCACCGAAAACGGTTTGTTCTTGTACAAGAATTTGGCCTGATACATCAATAATTCAACATTGTAAATTTATGGGGCGCAGAACACTAATCATTATTTATCTGCAAAGCATATCTTGGATGGTGATCTTCCTGCAGCTGATCAAATTATTTTTCCATGCACATTAATTCAGTAGATATCCATAAACATTGTACCTGTTTGAGTATGGTGCTTGCCCCTGACCCAACCAGCAAAAGCTTCTGGATTGTCCTTTGCTCCAGGTAGTCAGGCATGACTCGGTTTACCATGTTGCCAGCTTCTTCACCATACTGACTGGATGCTTTGTTAGGTGTTGGCAATGACAGGACAGGACTAAGAAGCTTCACTATAGGCTGATGATAAAGGCAGAAAAATTGAAAGTTTGTTAGTTTCCCTCATAAAAATTACAAGACATCTACATAAGAAGAATCCCAGCATTACCTTATCCCAGATCTTCCCTTTAACAGTTTTTTGGCCTTCCTCTTGGTAAGTCCCATCAGCATTAACCCAAAAGTGAGGTTTCCCAGCACATTGGACCCCGGCCAACTAAAATGAAACAATTACTTATAAGACAAGCAAACAGCAGCATAACTCAGTATGAGGTAGTAGCATATGATTCCAAACCTTAAGCATTTGCAGTTCAGATTTTGTAATCTCTCGTCCATTAATCAATATTCCGGTGTTTCCATTGCTTGCCTTTTGATCTAGCAAACCTCCAACATTGAGATTTGCACTGATAATGCAATGGGGCTTGTGTCCCTCCTAGAACATTTTCAATGAGAAGTTTCTTGTCAGATTTGTAAGAAGAAACAATCAAAACGCATAATGCAGCAACTTAATTGTTTGTGATATTGCGAAATGGCATAGGAAGGAAAAAAAAGGTCACGATTACATTCAATCTTTCCCAAATTCACAAGCCTACCCAAACGTGGCACCAGAGGCCAAAATCATGTTTTATATATCATGATTTAATTGCTGTCATCTATCCAAAAAGATTGTGTCTAATAATTCTATATGTGATCTCATAGACGTACCAACCTTGATGAGGAGCTCAAGGTACCAAAATTATCAGATTCTCCTGATTTAGACAGCACAATATCCACTATGATTCCTAGGACGATGATATCATTTGGACCATGATACAGCACCTATTGGTGCCGATTCATCATATGAGCCCCATCAAAGTCAACCAAATATTCCAGCATATCAAATTTTGATATACAGCAGCACTACATATCCGGGGTTCCAGATCATGCATCATGATTCGCACTAATAATACAAATCTAGTGAAACGCAGCTATCATAAATGGCATAGGTTGTCCTATTGATGGTTTACCCAGCATAATCCCTAATATCTGCACATTCCAGGTGTAATGTCCCTATTTCTACTATTAAGGCCCTGTTTGGTTACCCTGACTTATTTTTAGTCACCTAAACTTTAGTCCCTTTTAGTCCCAAAAATGCCAAACAGGGTGACTAAAAGGGACTAAACTCTAGTCCCTACCCCATAAGTCCATAAGCTCCATTTTGGTGACTTCTTGGGACTTCTACTGACTTTTTCCCCCACTACCCTCATTAAACGGCCCCACACGTCCCACCCCCGAGGCAATCCCCTCCTCCCGCAGCCCCAGCCCGGCCGGAGGCCCTGCTCGGCCGCCGACGCCGCTGCCCGGCCGGAGGCCCTGCTCGGCCGCCGACGCCGCCGCCCGCTCGACCCAGACGCCGCCGCTGCCCGCTCGCTCTCCCGGTCGTTGCGCCTCCTCAGATCCAAACCGGAGAGAGGGAGGAGGCGCAACATGGGGCGGCGACCGGTGGGAGGCGAGGGAGGGGAGGAGAGGGACGGCGCGGCGTGGGAGAGAGGGAGGGGTAAGCCTTGAAGGGTAGTATGGTCTTTATTCGGGCTAACTAGTTACATTTAGTCACTTTAAGTCCCTACAACCAAACAGGACAATTGACTTAAATTTAGTCCCTAGAAGTCACCTAAAAAAAGTCATGAGAAACCAAACAGGGCCTAAGACTAACAGAATGGACCATGATACAGAACCGCCAATTCATCAGACAGAGCCCCATCAAAGTCAAACTAAATATTCCACCATATCACGTTCTGAGATTCAGCAGCACTACATACCTAGAGTTCCAGACAATGTGTCATGATTCTCACTAATAATAAGAATCTAGTGAACCGCAGCTATAATAAACGACACAAGTTGTCTTGCAGAGGGCAGACGGTTTACCCAGAATGTAATCCCTAATAAAGAAACAATCCTCAGTTCCTCACTTCATAGTTGCACATTGCAGGTGTAATGTCCCTATTTCTATTATTTAACACTAACAGAATGGACACAAACCACAACCAATTTAGTTACAGTCTCTATCGCATCAAACAGCTAATGTTCTGGACGAGCAAACGAAAATTCAGATTGCCACAAGCCACCTACCTTGCCCCAGAAGCCGGACACCTTGTCGTACCAGTAGAAGCCAGGCCGGAGCCTGGAAGGCGGGCACGGGCACCCCTGCAGCACTACGAGCTCCTCCGGCGACAGCTTCGACCCGTTGACGTACACGTCCTCCGCCCGCAGCTGGTTCGCGGCGCACTCCCGCTCGCTCCTCATGACGAGCTCCACCTCCGCCGCGCTGAGCAGCCGCCGCAGCACGCGCGACCCCCGCCCGAGCGCGTCCCGCCTGGACTCGGCCACGGGCCGGCCGATGCATTCCAGGCACTTGCGCCCCTCCGGCATGGAGCCCATCGCCCGGAGGACGCACCCGGCGCAGTACCGCGCCCCGCAGGCGAGGCACGACTCCTTGTCGCGGCCCCAGAAGCCGCCGCCCTTCCCGCACCTGTAGCAGCCGCGGGA